>CACRXP010000041.1:1531323-1577741 GCA_902702965.1 Spirometra erinaceieuropaei | reverse complement strand
ATGATGATGATGATGATGATGATGATGATGATGATGATGATGATGATGATGATGATGATGATGATGATGATGATGATGATGATGATGATGATGATGATGATGATGATGATGATGATGATGATGATGATGATGATGATGATGATGATGATGATGAAAGTATGATATTCGATATTGGGAAGGGCGTCGGGTCCTCGCTCTAATGACGCGACTGTTCCGTGGGACCAAATCGAAGCCATGGCCTAGATTCGATGACCTAAGACTGTTTAATGACTTGCATCCCGCATCACATCCGAGTGTCGATAACCGCGTTTTCCTTGTCTCTGACATATTAATCGGTACAGGAAAATTTAGAGACGAAGGTGAGAGTGAAATTTCAGGCAGTTGCGAATCTATCACGTGGAGATCACACATACCGAGGCAGTTTAAGTCATCGGCAGATCCTATCACGTAGGACCTTCAGATCCTGCCCCGCATAATAAGAGAAATTGAACGCTGGTAGAGAAAACACTGTTTTTCATACAGAATAAATGAAGAGTGCGTTGGATCAAGTGGACAGCCGGGTGAGAGCACACATCTGACGCCGTAAGAGCTAGCGTTCGAATGTCCCGCGGGCAGGCGTCGGAGGGCCTTGGATGAGGCAGGTCTGAGTGGGCCGTGAAGTCGACTGACCGGTTTGAAGAGCTGTGATTGGTTGAGAACCAGACTGCCTTTGGCACGCACGTGCAAGTATGCACCAAGCACTCGGAGTAGGTTCACTACACATGAACTTACCTGAATGACGACAGTATTGTTTATGCGCGGAAAATCAATGACCTGTTTGTTCATGCATTTTTTCCACTCTACTTCCTTTGTATACGCTCTTTATTGAAGCTAGCCTGTTCCTCCAATTACATGAGTACTACATTTATCAGCTCAATGCGCTATATTTGGGGATTTTAGTCTACACTTGTCGCACAGGAGTTTCTGCACTTGAAAGGACCACTGGAATAACCGTTTCTGTCTTATTTGCCGTTATCGGTCTGTAGTACCTCCATTCCAATCTGCACGCCTAAGATTTGCAGCAGAGGCGGTTGATCATCAGACAGCTCGTTTAACACTGTTCTGCCAACCCACGTAATGTCGACTCAGGTCCTCCACCTAGTGCTCTAAATTGTTTCCCACAGAGCCCTCTAACACCAGTAAAAGCTAGACAAGACATGCATTAAATGCACGCCTCATATTCCGACTTAGGGAGGCAGTAGTCCTCGACAAGACTCTTGCGCTAGTTAAAGAATAGCCGAGGGATGCGCTAGTTTAGATAGCTCTCGAGTTTTGGTTGGATTATCATTTTAATGTTTGAGTTCTATTAGGAAGCTCTGGCAGAGGCTCCTGATGTGTTCGTATCCAAATTTAAACGGCCTTTTTTTTAGTTAAATGAATCAGTAAATCATGCTTGCTATGGCATACCACAGTTTCAGCGGATTATCCACAATCTCTGAGACATGTCCTGTTTACCTGCAGTTTAACTTAGCGCTTCCTACAAATTTTATCCAGTGTGCATGAACAAACACTGCGTACTCGGCGTTGCAATATGGTCGGGAAATTTCCTATGCTGATACCAGTCCTAGACTCTGATTGCGTATCCGAGCATGTTTTTCTTTCACAGAGGAGTAATTTTCTCCCACGAACCCTACTTAGAAGGGTTTGCCACTTGAAAATTTATTTTTTTGTCGGATGCTTATCGTCGGAGTTAGTTTACTGACACGCGATTTATTTTTAGAGAACAAAGAGTTTTATCGATATTTAAAGGTCAGACTAGTAGATCTGTGCGACTTCGTGTCCTAAAGTGCAGTAGTAACGCACGCAGGCAATCATTCGTTTAAATGGGCCGACATTGTTTTGCCGTTTGTAAAAGTGAATCATTCATCACAGAAACAACTACTATTGAAGGGCTATTTTCAGTTTTTACACGTGGAAAACTACTTTTCGTGCGGTCTAGCTTTTGCGCATACGGAATTTAGAAGTGGAACGAGCAAAGCACTAACAGTTTCAGCAAAATATCAGCATTTATATGGCCACACTGTCGTGCATTTATAATCGTAGGACGTAGTCTAAAAGGGAGCAAAGATAGTGAAAATGGACGCAATATAAAGAGAAAGATTTGTTCTTACGTACGCGGTAGAAAAATATCAGTATTTTTGGCAACGCGAAATAAACGCGAGAAGTGCCACCTTTTTTCTTAGCCTCGCCGTACAAAAATGAAAAGTACACAGATATCCGCCAACTTGAAAAAGGTAATTTATTAGAAAAGGCTTTTTGATTGGTTAAAAGCATATTCATTACTGACTTTTATTGTGGACTTTCATTTTTTGACAATGAGGTTTCATGCGCGGGTAACCGTTTACACTAAGTAATCATCGAAAGTACCGTAATTCGGCAACATAATGCTTTTTACACGGTATAATACCTCAATATGTCCTGGGTGGGAAGCACGTTTCAAACGTTGTGGACCTCGACCTCCTAATGACCTCCTAGCTGAAACCATCATCACAGTGTCAATGGGCAGCCAGAAGTGCGATAAAGGTGTTATTTGCGCTGAGGCGAGGATTTGCGCAGATCGATAAAGTGCTATTCGGAAAAACCTATGGGGCATTCGTCCGGTCTCACTTAAAGTATGTAGTTCAGGCCTGGCGACCGTGGTTGAAGAAAGATTATAAAAGACTGGAAGGAGTGCAGGCCATGGCTACGAAGATGGTCAAGAATCGTCATCATCTGCCTTACGAAACCAGGCTGACCGAGTTAAATCTGTCTCCTCTCAATTACAGGCAACTGCGCGGTGATCTCATTCAAAACTACAGGATTGTCAGAGGCCGTGAGTGCGCCCTAGACTTTGATAAGTTCTTCGAATTGGCCGGGACTGACCGTCTGCGTGGTCATCCCTTCAAATTGCAGAGGGAGGTGGCTCATTCGGACGTCAGACGGAACGCCTTCTCTCACAGGGTCATTGGGGCATGGAACGGACGCCCTGATGTGGTGGTTCTTTCTGAAAATGTCGAATCCTTTAAGTGCAGACTAGATGCTCATTTGCTGAGAAACTACTATGCATATCCTCACGATTGTTTAGCGGCGGCAGTTTGCGCCCGGCTCACACTTACCGTTAACTTTTGAATTTCCGCATTTGTTGACGTAATTAAAGATTCTATCTCTGTTTATCGATATGAATAAATAGCTCAAGGACGAAAGCCTCATTCCCTTAATAAATTGATTTGAACTGACTAAGCAAGCCAGTAAAGCGTCCTGACGAAAATGCGCTTGTGGCTGTTTTGGGTGGTTGCCATTGAAGTTAGGCACTTGCATCATATGTGTCGCTTTCCTGAAGACTTCAGTCTCAAGGAACGTAAACTCTTCGCAGCAGACGAGGACATCACAAAGAAGGCCAGCTGGTTGTTTTCATGTACCTCCACCCAAACGCGGATGGCCGACCACCAAGCAGCAGTGGGAAGAAATGACGCTAGCCTGCCACTCATTCGACAGGGCCTGTTTACAGGACTGAGGACGCCGAACTCTTCGCGATAGGTGATAACCGCGAGAGCTACGAGATGTTTCACAATGTCCGTCGACTTTCATGATAGTGGCATCACGATATCATTCTTGTTGGAGGACAATTTAAGCTCCTTCAGGACATGAGATATTGCTTGGGGTTCCTTTCTTGAAAATTCGGTAAGATGTGGCTGTGTAGCCCCACCTGGTGGGCACAGTACTTTTGGGTTAGGGCCAAAGGCTGCGGTTAAGGGTTAGGGTTAGGGCTTAGGGCTTGTGCTTGGGGGTTACGGTTAGGTGTTAGGGTTGGGGATTAGAGATTAGGGCAACTATTTCTCGACCATTCACAGTACAACCGCGCATCCTTAATAGCTTTTCTTTTACATAAATGTACTTGACCTCGCCGCTTGTGCGTTCCCCGGTCCCACCTGTTGAAACCCCAATCACCACCGGTCCGTATTATAGGTGGCTGGGTTTTTTTTCACTTCGGGTGGGGCTACATAGCCACATCTGGCCGAAAATTCACAGCACCACACGCAAACCTAGGTAGGCATTCAGTTAAGGGTCCTTCTGTGGGAGGCAATAGACAGTTGCTCGCTACGACAGTTTACTGGGAGTAAGAGCCCAAAATTGAAGTGAACAAATAATATATGCCTCGGTTATATGGCTTACCGAAGATGGACAAAAATATATAGGGTAACTAGCGGAAAAAAAAACATATAAAACCTTATGCATATAGTGTTGGTCAGAAGAGTAGACAAGGAAATTTTCAACGTGACAGAGACGAAAAATATAAAAAATATATATGTTATTACCGACAAAGGCAGGGGAGACTGGAATGGTCATTTCTGATTTATAAGCCGTCCTCAACTAGTCATACCCAACCCCGAAGTGTGAAACATGCGCGGCTCGAACTCGCGACCTGTGTGTTAGAAGTCCACGCCTCTAAATACTGGGCCACGAGCTTGTTGCCCTGTTGGTTTCGATCGAGAATATAGAATGATAGGGGGCGCTCATTGATCGTTCTTACGGAACTCCCTCGTTCCGTTGTGACTTAAGAGCTCTCTCTCTCGAGCCCAACCAGCCGCACAGCGGCGCATGCTATAGGCAATATGTTATTATCGAGCTTCGGCTGTTCCACACTTCTGAGTTGGGTATGACTGACTGACGACGGCTAATAAACCAGAAACGGCCATTCCAGTCTCCCTTGTCTTTGTCTATAATAACATACCGCCTATATCATGCGCCGGTGTGCGGCTGCTGGTTGGGTGCGAGAGAGAGGGCCCGTAAGGCACAATGGAACAGGTGAGTTCTGTAAGATCGATCGGTGAGCGCCCCCTACCATAAAAATATGTCTGCAAAAGGGTACAGAAAGAGGGAACAAATTTAAACTGGGACTGGGCTGGATGACCAGCTCCACACGAGTCACGCTGTCTCAATTTCGCTAAAAGAGTCTTCATTCTTCGTTAAAAACAAAGATGGGTCGTTCACCTCGGCTTGGCGGTTATAACTTGAGTCACGGTTCACCTAACCGCAGTCAATTAACAAGCGCAGTGACCTCAAGCCTCCATATTATGTGCTGCAGTTTTGTCAGGAAAGAGAAATCGGCCGCGTAGAGAGAGTGTGGTCGGCCAACAGTCATCACGCAATGACCCAAGAATGGTGGTGTTTACAGCATTTAACGACTTGGGCGCAGATTGACGAGCAAGTATTTCATCCAATTCGACCCCCATCGACGAACACGGAAGTCGCAAAGCACAGTATGAATGTGCTTGCGTGGCAACTATGTCCAATCAGTATGGCACTATTTTTGCCTCTGTCACCGTTATCTGGATCATTTGCGATGATGAGTTCAAGTGAGAGTCCGAAACATCAGGCCAAGAAACGGCTTTTTCCTGCGACTGCATTTCCTTCTTCCAAACTGCTTTCTAGAACCCGTCTTTTCGCAATTATCGACAACTTATGTATCCTGGTCGCTATTACGTCAACTACTTAAAGTTGCAGAACATTGCTTAAAAACTGGTCCTGCCAGAATACGACGACACTCTTTGTGAAAATGCCAGACCTTAACATTGGTCCGTTGCTGCTGCCCTGCTCAAGAAACGTGTTTTTTGGCCCGCATTCTAGGGAAATTACTAATTCCCACTAAGACATCATTGGTATATAATGTCTGAATAATATTCAGCAAACATGCGTCTAACTGTCACAATTATGCTCCTATAGCGCCTCATACGCGTATAAGCCGCACGACTCCGCACATAGGCCGCGCAAGGAAACATGTGGTCACGGCTTACGAGTGGGTGGAACAAGTGCCCATTCGGTCATAAGGACAGCCAATCAGAGGCAGCTGACAGCTTTGTAATCATCCGATCAACTCACCAAACTGACCTTGACTGGTTATCACGTGACACTTAGTCATTCGCTCCAACATCCTCATGGCGGAGCTATACACGCGCAGACTCGAAATTTTGTACAGGATACTCGCCGCCTATGGGACTTACCCCCCCCCCCCCCCAAAAAAGGGCTCTTGGCACGCACCACTGTGCTAATTAGGGTACATCCACCGCCAAAGCCGCAGAAATTCCACTTTCGTCAATACTTTTTGTAAAGTGTCTGATGGAGAATTAAAGGGAAAGGTGCCCAGGGCTTTGCAGGATATCATTGCGAGGATCAGTGAAATTCCCAGAATTGTGATCAGCCTTTGGTGTGGCGGTTATCAGCTTTCCTTTACCTTTCACATGTTCCCTGTGGTCTTGCAATTGCCAACGCACAAGTCCACAAAATCGTACATCGCCGGATGCCCTTGTCTACCCAAATAGGCAAAACACGGAAATAAGGACCCCCCATAAGACATGTGGCCTCGCGCTAGATTCCAGGAAGGGAACCTATTCCCGTGTCCGAATTCTAACTCTCGAGCTGAGCCCAATCCGAACTTTAACCCCGGATCGGTAACGATAGGGTGTATGACCCCTAAGTAAATGGCAGCTCCAAAAATATACCCTAAAATTCAATGTGACTGTTAACATCACTTATTATTCACCACTCCCATTGTCCAAACTTTCCTTCCCTTCCTGACTAAATATAAGTATACCAGCGGCGCTTTATTTAATGGCCGTTATTTTTGAAAATTACCTTTATGCTTTAATTATCGCACTCATTTTCTTTGACAAATGACAGTGTACGATAAGACTTTCGGCAGAAATTCACCTATTTTTGTCTCTTTTTGCTCTCCCTCCTGTGTGCTGCCCCACCCGTAGGACCCCTCTGCTACCATTCAACGCATGAAACGGTCCACAGGCTAGCTCAAGTTTGTTGTGGGTCCCACAACCTATCGTTGCCTCTGGATCTAACCTAGCCTCAACTTCAACTCTACCTTAACTCTTATTGCCCCAGAATTTCGCGTAAAGCTACCTGTATTACGAGGACGTTTCTTGATCCCGTGAACATCATTATTTCGCAAATTATTCATGTAAACTTCTGACTGCCGTTTCCCATCCAAAATGTCTCATTTAGTTCGCTTAAGAAGAGCCAGCCACTCTCGTTAAGGAGGGTGTACTGACCGGAAACGTCTATCAACTCACGTCTCGTGATTTTTGTTTTTTGATGGCCGCAACACGAGTAAGCAGGTGTAGAATGAAAACAACTCTAAATAAAATAAGTTCTAAAGTAGAACGTTATTACTGAAAAAGCAAGGACGGCTCGAGAGAGAGAGAGAGCCCGTAAGGCACAACGGAACGAGTGAGTTCCGCCCCTCCATCAAGTTCTAAAGTCTGTTTAACTCTTGCCTAAAATGTGCAATTCTGCGTTCTGTGAAGGAATTCAAGCTGGAAGGAGTAAACACTTGGGGGAGGGGTTAAAAAGGTCCTGAAACAGATAAGCGGTCAGGTCGCCTTGAAGGTGTTCTAGGTGAAACGCCAGTTCCGGCAGTATATCTTCACCACGTGCCTAGACAATCAAGAAATGAATATGTGCGCAAACTAGTCATAAGTTCACATAGATGTTTTTCTAGGCCTAGGCAATCTTCGTGTGGACGGCAATTGGTCAGTAAGCAGGCATATAAGACTGTTCTTAGGTTCCACGAGCACACATATGTCGGTTTAATTATTTCGCCAACCGCCAAGTTCCAATATCGAATCCAAATGCTAACGGCCAACTGCAGTAGGTGGGCTAACTCATGAAATGTGGACCGGAATTCCGAAATGCGTTTTCGCTTCGAAAAGATAAATTAAGTAGGGTTGTAAAATTAGTCAGCCTGCAATATAATTCTATAATATTTCAGTTGCCGCAGGATGCCGTCTTTCTAATTATACCATGTAAAAAATGACTACTGAAGTGGCCCACCTTTTTTCAATTGATTCATGAGGTCCTTAAAAACTCAATTCTGCTTCATAGAAAACGTACATAAAAATATTCATTCTTTTGCTCATTCGGTAGAAAATTACGTCCTCTTCCAATCTTATACTTGGAGGAAGGGTACCATTCGGTTTTTTAAAAACTTTTCCGATTCCCGATCAATTCTGAAGCCGGCCCCCTTTACACTTGCATTCAGGGCTTCCAATTACAAACCATATATTTTCCGTGTACCGAAAACCATAAATTTCTCTACTGTATTAAGAGGAGAACATAGAGGGGTCATTCAATTTAACAGTGAATTTGAGTCATATTGGTAACTTTACAAGCCACACTGATAAATGCAGAGAAACGAAGTTTTATGGGTATCCATTTCATGATACTAAAAAATCTCACAATTAAAAACTTTCTGAAACCGGATTATAACCTCCCTTCGAGTAAAACATTAAACGAAGGCGTCATCTTCTGCCAAATGAGCAAGAAGACGAATATTTTTATGCGTGATTTCCATGAAATGTAATTAGACTTCAGGGGCATCGAAAATCCACGAGAAAAATTCGTGCAACATAAGTAGTCATTTTTTACAGAGTGTACTTTTTTGCATGCAGCCAGAAGGGAGTTCATTTGAAAGACGGCATCCTGAGGTAACTGAAATATTATAGAATAGTGTTGCAGGCTGAGTAGTTTTACAACCCTGCATAATTAATCTTTTTGAAACGTAAACGCATTTCGGAATTTCAGTTGACATTTCATGAGTTAGCCCACCTACTGTAAGTGGCTGATTTTACAAATCGACCAATATCCCACCATTAGCCGGCTCCCAGCGAACCATTCGAGGCCAATAATCCCCTAACCACCCTCCTCCCCTCCCAACATCTTCAAGAGCCTACTTCAGAGACTGCTTCCGATCAGTGCATATTCTCGTTTACCGCCAATTCCGTAGCCGTAAAGTTAGTCTTCCCGCTCATAAATTCAAATACTCAATGAGCATTCACACTAAGGACTCAAACTGCAACTTCTCATTATTCACGGTCACCATTACCGGTTACCTTCAGAATATCAGAAGTTACTTCGTATCACCAATTCACCATGACTGAGTCGCAGAGTGAAATTGTGACACGAAAATGAATGTCTAGTTGCTTCCAAACCCCGGACGACGGTCGCCAACACAGGTACTGAGGATAAAAAAGCCCGGATGTCCTTAAGAACTTGTTCCGTATTCACCCAAATTTGAGAACGCTGACTACTTTTACGACCCTACTTAATTGATCTTTTCGAAAAGAAAGCACATTTCGGAATTTTGACTGACATTTCATGAGTTAGCCCACCTACTGTAAGTGGCTGGTTTTACAATTCGACCAATGTCCCACCATCAGCCGGCTTCCAGCGAACCATTCGAATCTAAAAAGCTTCTAACCACCCTCCTTAAACTGCAACTGCTCATTTTTCACGGTGACCATTACCGGTTACCTTCGGAATATCTGGGGTGCAGAGTACAATGGTGACACGAAAAAGAATGTCTAGTTACTTCCAAACCCCTGACGACGGTCACAAAAATAGGTACTGACGCTTTAAAAGCCCGGGCGCCCTGGAGAACTGGCTCCGTATTCACCCAAATTTGAGAACGCTCAACGTGTGTCTGTGCCCCATCCCAGAAGTGGGTGCATAAAGATAGGGGATCCACCCCACAGTTGACTGGTATGCTGTCTGCGTAAAGGTCTGCTCGCCAGCGCTCTTCGATGGAGCCTGTCGTCCAGAGCACCCGGGTGGACGGAATCCACGTGGATGAGCGGTAGTAAAAGGAGGGATTGGCTTATAAGACTGCCTATCAGGAAAATAAAGTAAGATTGATGGGAGGAGTTTACGAGCAGCACTTATAGAATGTGCTTGTAATAATTAACTGCACTCGTGTTTATTGCTGGTGCTCGTATTTGATGCGACGACTGTCTGCGCAAAATAAGTAGCCATGCGGGAGGGCGCGGGCAAGCAGCAGTGCCAGTGAGTCAAATTGCCGAGTAGTTGTCACGTCAAGAATCAACAATCATGATGAGATCATGGCAATTAACGACTCGGGTGCGAACCGACGATCAATAATCGCATCAAGTACGAGCGCTAGCGATGAACGCGAGTGCGGTCTCGGGTCGCTACGTCCTATGACTACTGCGCTCCTCGTGACCCCATCATCACCCTTATTTGCAACTGTACCTGATAATGGGCTGGATAGGGGATCCGGATTGTCAGGCCAATAAGCCTCTTGTTCCAGCGACCGTATCTTCTAATGAACTGTTTCGTGGAACTCGTCTATTTGCTCATATCGACACACTAGCCATCGCCGATCAGCGTCAACGTCAGGATGAATGGGTTACGGCCGGAAGCGTCATCACCCCAAACCCTCGACCACGCTCATACGCCTGTCAGCCATCCTGTCACGGGAAAGCGTACACAATATATCGAGAGTCATTAGAGTAGCCTCAACTGGCATCTGGAGATGGGTTGGCGGTCAAAAGCCCGAAGTCCATTATCAAGATTGGTTGTAATAAATTTAAAACACCTACAACGTCTGTGGAGTTTTTATAACTAATACTGCATTTGATCGAGGACTAGAGTCAAGCGCTGTCCGAGCGATTCCCGTCACGTTAAGCACCGCTTCGTCAAAGCGCCTTTCCTAACGCAAATTGCACGCTTTTCAGAAGAATTACCCGGGTATAACACCCATTCATCTTTTGTCTGAACAACACACTGGATCGGGGTTGCAGTGCGGTTGAAATGGAAAAGATGTGGGTGGAAACTGTCAGTGCGTATTGGGGAACAGTATACAAGGCCGCTACGTCCCCCATAGCGACGAAATCCTGGCTACTCAAACGCAGCAAGTAGCGAGGCTACGAAATCCAAAGTATGACCTAGTAGTTATAGAGGGTGATCCTTACCGGCAACCTGCTTCCTCTAAATGTGTATCCGGCCAGTGGGCACGGAAGGTGTGGGTAAGCCAGCTAACGGTTCGTTCGAGATAAAGCGATCAAAGGTAGCCGGAATAACGCCTGATAGAACTCCCCAGTTCGCTGATCCACACGCCCGGATCGTAACCTTGATTCTTCTTTTCATCACTGAGCTCCGAGCCCAAGATGGAAATGGAGCCTCGCGTCAAGAGATGTTATCAAGAGAGACTTTGAGCTCAAACTCAGTCCCAGTCTGTTAGACGCCTACAGCCAACGATATTCCTCTTGAGTTGCCGGACCCGTCCTGTGTCGCCACGCGAGTGGCGAAACGGAAGTGCATATTTCAGTCCTGCAATCAGAGCGGATCGCTGACAATCAATCTCCCGTGACCTTGAGACTCACTCGCCCAGAATCCCTTATCTGAGAACTAAAATAACGACGCCACTTCAAGTCAACCAATAAGGGCACTTAAAGCGAAAGCGACAGACTCCCTGTGTCACACTCTACCACGGACCTGCAAACGGATAATCGGGAAGTCTCGGCACAGGAAGCTGGCCCTTCCTGAAGAAGAAATGCTGACGCAACCACGTAAGCGCGAAATCGTTGCCACAAATAACAACACCCCCTCCCGTCCATCCCCACAACAAATCTTTACTTCTCTTTAGCGTCGTATGACGTGACTTTCTCACTGATTTTAATACCTCTCCCACGCATCGGGATTAACGTGCACGGCGACCCAACTTACTTCAACTATGCTGACATCCTCTGGCCCACGATTCGTCCACCGAAAAGAAGTCAAGACGGACGAGGGGAGAGCATATGAGTGTTTGGTTTTCCAATGCAGAATGGTGCTCTGAGGTGAATTCTTCATAGAGGGACTTTGGCGCGAATGGAGCCGTCTGAGGTACATGTACATGGCTTTGACGGCTGAGCACGGAAGCGATGGGAGGAGGGGTTAATTGGGGCCGTAGAAGGGGGGGGGTGGGGAGGCGGAAGAGGACAAACAAAAGAGAGCGGGGGGGGGGGGAAGACGAGAGGCAGGCATGTGGCGAAACAGGGCAACAACGACATAGTTCGTTCCTAGACCTCCGGATTCAACGGCTGGAGCAGACGACGGCGGCAGCAGCAGCACGACCTCATCACCGATAAACAAACCAATGAAAAAAAAACAGGCCGAAGACAGGCAAAGAAGTGAGGGCAATGAGGTATCTCCAAAATCCACTCAGAAAGGCAGACGGCACGTGTTACAGGATGTCGGGCTTCAGGTGTGTCGAAAGGGGACGCTGAGAGAGGGGTCACAGTCACTGCAACATCTTTACACAGTTTTTGGTGTAGAAATTAAAATGAGCGCAGAGCGAAAGAGAGGACGGTTCAGTGGGGCACAGCAGGTAAGAGAAGGAAAGAAGGCGTCGACTATAACGGGTATATATGTGCGAGGAGAGTGAAAATAGGGCCTTTTGAATGCTAATGTCGAGTCGCAGGAGTGCAGGCAGAGCTACCGGCCGGAGCTACAAGTTAAGTCAAAACAGAAGCACAGAATTAGGTGAGAATATGAGAGGCGGTGGGAGAGGAGAAAGCTGGTGTGATTAAAGACGCTCACCTTTCAGCTGACTGATGTACAGGGGGTAGATGGCGACCCCATCTCCTGGAGGACTCGATCCAGCCACTTGAGGGGCTCATTAAGATGCAATTCAATCCAACAGGGAGTGCTGGTCACAGTTTGTCGCCTGGAAGGAAAACAGAAAGCAAATAATAGGCTCTGCTGCAGCCCTCTCCACCCCACCCCTTCCCGCCTCTCGCGCACGGTAATACGAAATCTAAGAAAGCCTCCACCGACCCCCCCCCCACCCCCCAGCCAAAAAAAATCCAGACGGAGACCAGAAAGGCTTTCCGTCAAAAAAACAACACTAGCAGCGACTTGCAGATCGCAAACAGCCCGACTTCCGAAAGAGATCAATCGCGCACACGGAGAGCGAGAGGCGGAGGGAGGGGATGAGTGCAAATCATGTGCTTCAGCGCACAAACGTGTGAGCCCATTCGGGGAGAAAATTAGGATGAGAGAGTAAGTTGACAAAGCAGTGGCAGACACATCAAACGCCATCGGCGAGCGCTAGCTGAGCGCACCTCGGGGGTAAAATGGATAGAAATTAAAGACGTGGGGGGGGGGAGGAATGGATGCGCGACTGTCGGAAATGTGGAAAGAGCACGCAGGTTGAAAGGTAGGCGACGACCAAGACCTCATTGGCACAAACACGAACCGACAGCGTCGACACCGCCACCACGGAAATCACAAAAACAACCGAGCTCGGTGCGGATTTCTCACCAGCAAAACAAACTCGTGTAGAGAGGGGGAGGGCAAATTAAAATTAGTAAATAGGTCCAGAAATCGGCTAGATCGCAGTTGGTAGCCAGGAATGGGGAGGCGGGCGGTGACCCTAACTCGAATTCTAACCTTGACCCTAACCCTAGCCTTAACCTTAAACGTTGACCGGTAACCCTAAACGTTGACCCTAGCCCTAACCGAAATCGTAAACCTAACCGTAGCCCTTAGACACAGCCCTAACAGTAAAACCTAATCGTAATACTGAAACCTAATCGTAAACTCCAGCCCTAACCGTAATCCTAAAAACTTAACCTAAAGGGCATAACCCTAACCCGAAAATCGGACACCATTGAGCGGTACCCTAATCCTAACCTCAAACGTAAAGCGGAAGCCAAATGGGTCAGGTGTGATTATGTAGCCCCACAAAAAGTCCCAGTGAGCAACCCCCCCCCCCCCCAGCCGCCTGTAATACAGGGCCTGGCTACCAACTGCGATCTAGCCTTGAAATCTATCAGAATCAGCAGCATAGGCACCACCGTCATCCGCCCTGTTTTTGTAGTTGTCATCAAAATGATTCCCCTCCTTACTGACGTCGTGTCTCGTCTGGGCTCTCGTCAACATCAGCAGCACCATCCCCCAAGATCATCAATAAGAACAACACCACACCCACCACCACCTCGTGGCCACCATCGTCATTATAGGCATAATCACCGTCAACACCAAGACGACAATTTTCACTGTCACCATCACCAAAACCACCACGCCCGGCATCACATGGACTACGACAACGACCGTATGATCGTCGCAAACGACGACGGATTGGGTGCGGCACCGGCTACGTCGCGCGTGAGTTAGTTTGTGACGAAACCGCCTTGTGCACGTCCCTCCCCCTCGCCCATCTTTCCTCGATGGCGAAGCCCTGCACAGACGATCGGGGGTGGACGCGGACGCAGTGACTGTGACATGGTCAAACAATCCACCTACACGTGCCACACACACGACGACGGCCCGTCCCCAGTCCCTCGAGCACTCCAAAATTTGGCGACTAAGCGCTGGGTATTTGCACTTTGAGCACTACCATCATCAGGCCAAATCCCAAGTTGTAAGGAGACGGCAGCATTTACCAGAGGGAGGTTTATTGTGCACGGAACCCTGAGTTGTCCTCTCGGGCGGCAATGGCCGCTAGCTGGTGTTTAATGTGTTCGGTCATGCCTGAGCGTCCCTGGGACAGTGGTGGCAGCCACCTTTGTAGGCTCGCGGGCCACACTCAAGTGGCCTACAATCGATGTGTGTGTTGAATTTGCCGAGGGGTGGTGTCTGTTATGACCCGACCTGATGCTTGGAATTCACGTAGAGCGTATGCGCGCTCGACTCTTGTCCCCAATACCAACGCGGAAGAGAAAGAGCACACGGCCGGTCACGAAAAAAGTGTATTAGGAAACTACAAGTCAAGTCTAACTAGGAAGTAATGCGTATTTCTAAAATCCTGCTGTGATTCACCTGCATTCGGCCCAATGCACTTCGAGAAGAAAATTCTAGACGAGCTGATCGATAATTCGAATACACGGATCGATCAGGCTCGAAGCAAGCAGCCAACGGCGAAGCGCAACGATCGTGCTGACAGCGCGCTTGAGAAAACGCACGTGGCCTCCAGTGATTGGCTGGCTCTTGTTTGTGGGAGTGTAGGGACTCCCAAGAGTGTCCCAGTGGCTTAGGAGATGGCTGCTGGGGTGGGGGGAGGTGTGCGTTCAAGTGACCACATGGGCAGCTGCGACTGCGTGGACGCAGACATGGCCGAGCTGAAGTCGGTCGAGTGGCTTCAGGTCGCCACATCTGGAACGGCTCGCTGCAAGGGGTGAATGACCTTGAGGTGGCGGGGCCCTGAACAATGACGCCAGACGGGCCATTATGGCTGCCGGCAATAAAAGTACTCCCACTAGGACCACGTTACCCCGTCAGTTGGCAACCTTCCAAGCCACTCATCGTGCGAGATTCAGGCGCGTCACACCAATTACGGTGAGGAGTGCGCCAATGTACAGTGATGGCCTCACTGCCATAGAGAGTCCAGCATATGGGCCCGACAGTCAACGGCTGACGAGATTGAGTGTAGCGGCTGACACGGCGTGGAGGTCTACGTCTAGACGTGCCATCAAACCCGCATGCATGTGGCAGCAGTTAGGGGTTTCCGTGGGCTCTACGCTACCCGATAAACGTGTGTCACAAGCCAGTCTGAGCCTCGTAATAGTCCAGCACACCTGTAGCGCAGTCCGCTGTGGGGACCAAACCATGACCTTTTATCGCCCCCAGTCTGTAATTCTGGGATCGAGTATAATGGCGCAGTCAGGTTGTTCGATCGTTTTTGAGCGAAGTTTGGCGAAAAGCAGCAACCCGCGCAGAGGGGAGCTGATGGAGAATAAGGAATGAACAGAAAACCTGAGAAACGTTGGTGACAAAAGTGAGGGTAGTTTCGAAATGCCAATCGCGCCCTCGCCAGGATGATCTGAGCCCAGTGCAGTTATTGGACCGCGCGATCCGCCAGGTCTTTTCTGCAGCGATGGCGAATGTTGAAAATCCGGCCGGAGTAATATCAACCGCTTCGACCTCTCAGTTCGCCATCCACGGTCAAGCGGACGCCACCCGCACGGGACTTTTAAAGATCGCCACAGTGCAGAGATCAGAAAGCAACCTGCTAATACTACCGTTGCCGACAGCCATCATGGCCAATGCTCAAGGCCCCGTTGCGCCAAGGTCACTCACCTTCGCGGCGAGCGGTTTCAGACGCGCTGAACTGCAGCCACTCGACCAACTTCAAATTGGGGACAGCTGCCCACGCGCCACTTGAACGCATCTCTCCCCCCCCCCCTTCCCCTTGCAACCAGCAACGTAAGTTACTGGACACGCCACCCCTCAACAGTAATTGGGTACCACTTGAGCCTGATCCCCACAAACCTACGGAATCAGCTGTCACTACTGTCTCAGGAACTCTTAGGCATGACCGCCGACAGTCAATAATAGTCGTGGCTTCACCAGCGGTCACTGGCGCCTGGGAGGACACCTACGGCTTCTGTATACAATAAACCCCTCATTCTGGTGGTTTCTGTATTCTCCTGCAACTCAGGATTCGGCGTGATAGTTGCGGCGCTCTGATTATACTCTCACCGCCTAGACGCTACACTACCCTCGAGCCTAGAAAGTGGATTTCGGATTCAAAGTTCGAACTGGCGAGAATGCTCGGCAGGCCAGCAGGGGAGATCACATGAGGATGGCGATCGGAGAGGAAGTGCAAGCGGGTGAAACCTCATGCCATCCTACATAGTAAAGCCGAACGGAGTGACTGAGTGAGTAAATGGGGGAAGTGAAATGACGTGATTTGATGCGAGGAGTGGGGGGAGGGAGGGAGGGGGAGCAAACCTGTAGTCGGCGCCCCAGCCCTTGACGAAGCTGATGCGAATAAAGCACATGTGCGTCAGCGAGAAGACAGTCTCGTAGCTGCGTGAAACGGACTGCGCTAGGAGTTCGGTGAATTCGCGGTTGTCAAATAACTTTAGATTGCAACCTGAAAAGGAGAAACGGGTGCATACAGGATAGGTTAGTTAATGAGAGGCGGTTAGGGATGAAAAGCCCTTCCTGTATGACACGAAGTGCTGGATCTCTGATAAAGAAACAGTGTAACAACCTGGTTGAAAGTCCAGACAGTAGATTGGAAACGAAACAGTGGATCCTACTCACGTGTACTGGCTAGTAGTCATGACGGTTTACCCAGCTCTATCGCGTAACACCGCTGGTTAGGTCTTTGGCGTTTGTTGTCCGTTTGGAGATTCACTCCCGAACACGAAAGGCCGTCGGACCCAACACAGTCCCCCACCCAAGCCTAATTTGCCATATCTGTCCACTTACTTTGCCACAACCACGGCGGCGACAGCTGGGACAGGAAGGTTTGAAGAATGAGACAAGATCGCTGGGACAAGAGCTTTATTAGCCTGACGTTTCGGATTCCTGCTCGAACCCATCATCAGAGACAAAAGCAGATACGGGTGGTTCATGCATAAGGGGCTGCAGTATTTATAGGATGCAATCGCCATGCTACCGTATACCTATGAACATTCACGGCTCCCTCACTTCATCAGGGATCGTTGCAAGTGGTGTGATGGCCGACATTCATGTCGTTAATTGCTGCAATTTCATCACGCACGTTGGTGTGATGACTGCTCGACTATCCGACGCACCGACTCTGGTTTGGGAAAAGTGTTCACCTGTGCGCTACCGTGTGGCCAATTACTCCGCCTAGGCGAAGTCGCAGCACGGAGTATGGAATGGGAAGATCATTGCACTTGTTAATAGACTGGGGGCCACCAAACTATGACTCAAGCAGCTCTCGGCTCACGCGGTTGTCACCTCTTGCGAGAATTTCGACCTCATCAAATTTGAATGTGTGGCCGGATCTCGTCGTACGAGCCGCAACTTGAGAGCTGATCTGATAGATCTGATCTGAGAACTGACCGTGTCTCCTTCTTCAAGACTGCTTCCTGGGACTCGTCTCTTCGCTTCTATTGGCAAGGTTTGAAGAGCTGAAATTGCGGCTGAGCTCCCCGTCTGGTCGGCGAAGTGGGTGGCCAGGTCATCTGAGACGGCGACCTTCGAGTGCATCCTTGCAGACTTTCCCAACTGGCAGTGGAATCCTGCCTTAGGATACGTGATCCGTGATCTGAAGTCGTAGTAGTCTCGGGCAGACTGATGGTCGAGCAGCTCAGTCCTCCTGGAGTACCAGCGCACGGAGATCACGGTTGGCAACCGTATGGCAGGCTGGCTATGGTCGGAATTCTGTGCATTCAGATTTTGTCCTCCGCCGAACCTCGTGGCTGGGTCGCAGTCACTTTCACTGTCAGCAGATTCGCGTGTACCGTGCATCTGTCCGATCTTTCCTTCTCTACGGTTGTGAATGCTGGGCTCTGCGCGTGGAGGACGAGCGAAAATTGGAGGTATTTGACCACCACTGCTTGAGGGCCATCCTTCGAGTAAAATTCACCGACTTCGTCTCAAATGAGACAGTTCGCGCCCGCTGCCACAACATTACAAGAATAACTCAGGCCATCCAAGAAAGACGACTGACGTGGTTCGGGCATGTTCTTTGTCGTCCACCTCAAGAGCTTAGTGTTACTGCCCTCAATCCGGCACCGCTACCCCAGTGGAGGAGTCGAACAGGAGGTCAGTTCAAAACCTAGCTCGACAGAGTTCGTCAAGACATGGAGGTGGTTCTTGGACCTTTGGTATTCGGTCTCCGTCGTTGGTAAAGGGAATGGGTTGAGCTGTCCAGATCTGCTGCCGCGGATCGTCACGCGTGGAGGGGTACAGTTCCTGCCATCATCGAGGCCGGCTAGATAAGGCATGATCGCAGCCGTATCAAGTACAAGTACAGCAGAACAGGCTACGCGCGAGGGCTGTTCGCGGCGATGCATGCTCCCCTCATATCGGCCAGGCCACAGTGCAGGCCAACTAAAGTAAGCAAACCATTCAGAAGGGGAGGGGTGGATAACTTCACGTGGTGTGAAGTCATTCGGCAACACTTCGCCTTTCCCGGCCTTTAATTGCGGGGTAAATTTGCAGGAAGCAAGTACTATGTCGTCAGGAGTACACTTTGTTTCTTCAGAGCACAGGATGTCGGCAAAAGCAAGGGCTGAGAGATGAAGATCCTGCCTACCCGAGAACCGTCGTGGTCTTGGAGTTTTATGGGCACGACCGAGTTTGTCGTATAGTTAAAGAGCCGCGGTGGAATTCGAATCCACGACAGTAAGGGGAAGGCTTTAGTACAGCCAGCGCCCTAACCACTTGAGCTACGGGGCCCCGCCGGACGACTCGAGTTAAATCACATTTGGGTCAAGCTACCCGCCCAACCCACTGCAACGTCTGGAATCCACCAAATCTGATACAGTAAGTTGACTGCCCAGGCAGTCAACTCGCGTCGTTCGGCGGGGTCTCGTAGCTCAAGTGGTTAGGGCGTTGACTGCACTAATACCCTTCTCCTTACTGCGTGGATGCGAATCCCACCGAGGCACCGAATTTTTCACAGTTGGATCAATATGAATTATTCAAAATCTGACAAAACATCTTTGAATTGCTCCAGTCCTATGGTGGTGGATTCAGTGTGTCACACTTTCCCGGATGTCTTCAGGTTGTCCGGGGCATAACATCAGAATGACCGTTATAGACTCCAGTTAATAGGTCTTCGCCTAGAGCTTCGTGCATTCAAAGCATCTACATTCCTACTGAAGCTTCGGCCGCGGACACAGCGCACAGTCACAGTCAGGGGGAACTTTGTGTGTTCGATTAGCAGGAAGTCGACGAACACATGTGCGTCCGGGCTTATGCTCGCAATTTGGCCGGCTAACTTTAGGGGTGAAAAAGGAGAGACGAGACAGCCATCGGGAATTGACAGTTCGACGACGTCGATCACGTGTCCTACAGACTGACGACAGCGTCGGTGACATGCGCGCGCGAATTGTCTCATAGAGAGACTGACTTGCGTAGCATCTAACGCACTCACTCCCTCACTTACTTTGCCCCGATGGCAAGATTAAGTCAAGACTATCGGAGGCGGTCGATAAAGTTGATTCAGGCAAAGCTAAACGGTTCGTCTACGCGCGCCACACACGACCCGCCCGTCAGTACATGTACCAGGCTACTGTAGCGGCGATTTGGGGATCACGTAGGTGAGAGTACCAAAAAGGCCACATTAGGGTGCGCGAAGGACCGCGTTATCCCGCCATCTGGCAACCTTTCAGGCCACAACTCTTACAGCGGATGATTCATTATAGTGCGAAATGCGCTGATCTGTCACAGGGATGGATTCCCTGGTGTTGAGCTCACTCTCGCTCTCTCCCCATTGAGAGGTGCAGAAACAGATACAGAACACATCCCAATCGAAACGAAGGCGGCCGTTTCACCCTCCTACGTGTAACCGTCTATAGGAAGACGCCCAAACGTCTGCTGGGGTTCGTGAGAGTACGCATGAGCGAAAACTCCTTTTCCTGCACGAGGACTGTAAACGTTTTACACGCCCACACACATTGGACTCCGAAATTGTGCCCCGATGACGTAAATCGGTAGTTCACAGGGCCTACACACACGCAGTGTCAAAACAACCCTACCCCCTCATCGACACCCCACGATTTCAAAACAATGCAGAAAGGAAATGCGAGGGGTGGGGGGGGACTAGGACCGCGTGTCAAGCACAGCAGGATCGCCCCCTCCCACTTACGACAGACAGAAAGACATGTCTGCGAGACGTCTTTATCGATTGTACACGTGGGAGGGCTGGCGTGATAGCCGCCGCATCAGGTGCGCGATGGGTCAGTCCCCCAGTCGAAACGCTGTCAACCCTCGCGTGCGCATTCGGCGCCGTAAGCTAGCTACTAACGCGAGTAAGAGATGCAGCGCGTCACTGGCGCGCTGACGAATGTGGACGTTCAATTGCGTAGGCAATGCCACTGGACGAGTGGAATTTTAGACCTGTACGAAAAATGTTGAGACTAGAAGCGGCCCCTGAAAATGGGTGCCCAGATAGACGACCTACAGAGACGAAAATAGGCTGCTCGACCGATGAAAGCAAATACAGGAGGCGCTATTCGTGCACATAGGGTGGATGTGCCTTCACAGATCGCGTCAAGAGGCAAGTTCGTCTTGGGGCTGAAGCCAGAGCCTTCTCAGGTAGCTGCACAGCAACAAGTAATTACACAGAAAGCAGTGTGCCGACGAAGACAGGGGAGACTTGAGTGGCCATTTCTGGCCTATCAGTCGTCGTCAGCCAGCCCTGCGCAAGGCACATCGAGACGAGCTTGTCCCCTAACACGATCGGCGAACGCACATCGGCCATAATTAGTATTCCCAATCACAACTGTCAGGACAGCCGACCCGTGGCCCAATCGCAGAAGCGCTGAACTGAATGGCAATCGATGAGTAAAAAACGCGGTCTCGGGGCACAGATCCCGCAAACTTTGGGTGACGAGGGCTAACGAATCGGAAATGACCATCCCAGTCCGTACTCCTTCTTCAGTACCAAAACCGGATAGAAGACACCGCATGAGAAACCCGGCGTCTTTTACCCGACAAAAAGAGGCTACACAAGACATGTATCACTAAAGTCACATTCATCTGATGACAAAAGCAGACGCTGCTGAATGAGGCCGAGAAATGTGCGAAATGACAGGCAGCGGAAATTAAAGGACACGTAAGTCCTAGTAATGTGAAGAACTTCTTCAATGAGCTAGACCTCTGCCGTTTCCTGGGCCTCCCAGTGTGCCGTGGTCAGACCTACTGAAGCTCGGTGAGAGGCAAGAGCAACGATTTCGGGTCAAACCGAATGTCAATTGCCAATAGAAGCGAAAAGCCGAGTCCCAGGAAGTAGTCTTGAAGAAGGAGACACGATCGCCGGGACAAGAGCTTTATAAGCCTGACGTTTCGGATTCCTACTCGAATCCATCATCAGAGACAAAAGAGCAGAAACGGGTGGTTGTTGCACAAGGCGCTGCGGTATTTATAGGATGCAGTAGCCATGCTACCGCATACCTATGAACGTTCACGGCTCCCCCCTTCATCCGGGATTGTCGCACTTGGTGTGATCATTGCTTGATGGCCGACATTCGAGTCGATAATTGCTGCAATTTCATCACGTGCGTTGGATGTTGGCGTAATGATTGCTCGACCATCTGACGCATCGACCCCGGTGTTGGGAAGAGTGTTCACCTCTGCGCTCCCCGCATGGCTTGTTACCCCGCCTAGGTGAAGTTTCAGTACGGAGTATGGAATGGGAAGATCGTTGCACTTGATGATGGACTGGGGGCCAGTAAACCATGATTCCAGTAGCTCCCGGCTCACTCGGTTGTCACCTCTTACGAGAATTTCAGCCTCATCGAATTTAAATGTGTTTCCGGATCTCGTCGAATGAGCTGCAACTTGGGAGCTGGCGTCATTTCTGCGCACGGCTACCGCGTGTTCGGCCATTCTCGTTCGGAGCTGTCTTTCGGTTTCTCCGACGTAGTTGCTTTGTCCGCAACTGCACTAGATCCGATAAACGACTCCAGACGTTTCTAGCCGTGGCAGTGGGTTTTTCGGTTTCATGATCAGACGCCTGATGGTTGCCTCCGGTCTGTGTGCCACTCCAACCCCAAGTGGTGCGAGAAGGCGGCCGACAGCTTCCGAAACGTTCTTGACATACGGAAGTGCCCGCCAAGACTTGGTGTCCGTGCGGTTAGGCCTTTCGTCCCTTTTGCGTATGCACCAGCTGGCCTTCCTGGATGTCCTCGTATTGTGGTGGACTAAAGACCAAAGTGTTCAGGAAAGCGACAAATACGATGTAAGTACTGAACTTCAACAGTAATCACCCAATCAGCCACAAACGCAGTTGTGTAAGGACGCTCTATCGGCGTGTCGAAACGCACTGCAGTGAGCCGGAAGACAAAATTACTGAACTACAATACCTCCGACGGGTCTTCAACGCCAATGGCTACCCGCGCAACTTGGCCGACCGGTGTATACGCAAAAGGGACGAAAGGCCTAACCGCACGGACACCAAGTCTTGGCGGGCACTTCCGTATGTCAAGAACGTTTCGGAGACTGTCGGCCGCCTTCTCGCACCACTTGGGGTCGGAGTGGCACACAGACCGGAGGCAACCATCAGGCGTCTGATCATGAAACCGAAAGACCCACTGCCACGGCTAGAAACGTCTGGAGTCGTTTATCGGATCTGGTGCAGTTGCGGACAAAGCAACTACGTCGGAGAAACCGGAAGACACCTCCGAACGAGAATGGCCGAACACGCGGCAGCGGTGCGCAGAAATGACGCCAGCTCTCAAGTTGCGGCTCATTCGACGAGATCCGGCCACACATTTAAATTCGATGAGGCCGAAATTCTCGCAAGAGGTGACAACCGAGTGGGCCGGGAGCTACTGGAATCATGGTTTACTGGCCCCCAGTCCATCAACAAGTGCAACGATCTTCCCATTCAATACAGCGTGCTGAGACTTCGTCTAGGCGGAGTAATTGGCCACGCGGGGAGCGCACTGGTGAACACTTTTCCCAACACACCCAGGTCAACGCGTCAGATGGTCGAGCAATCATCACGCCAACATTCAACGCACGTGATGAAATTGCAGCAATTATCGACTCGAATGTCGGCCATCAAGCAATGATCACACCAAGTGCGACAATCCCGGATGAAGGGGGGAGCCATGAACGTTCATAGGTATGCGGTAGCATGGCTACTGCATCCTATAAATACCGCAGCGCCTTGTGCAACAACCACCCGTTTCTGCTCTTTTGTCTCTGATGATGGATTCGAGTAGGAATCCGAAACGTCAGGCTAATAAAGCTCTTGTCATGGCGATCGTGTCTCTTTCTTCACGAAGGTCAATTGTTGGCGGGGTTAGGCGGCACGGGTTGCTGGCTGGGTCATCCCTTAAGAACGACAAAACTTTTTCGAATCATCATTTCAGGGCCGATGGTATCACTATACAGCAATTCAGACAATGGCAGTAGATCAACAGTCGTCCGGGACTTTGGGCGAATATGGTCAGATAAAAGAGGTCTACAGGAGGTGAGGGTGAATCTGGAGACAGGCACTTTTACGCTACCCGTTCAGACAGAAGTCGGGCGAGTATCACGCCTTACAGGCAACGCAAAGAGGATAGGCTGACAAGAGATGAAACAACTGGGTTCGCATGATGTTGCAGGCAGGCATGAAATGAGACTCACGCGGTGGCACCTTGACCACAGTAGCGGGATGCCAATTATTTAACCGATTACAGCTCGGTGATTGGACGAAGATGGCGGCGTCACTAAGGCACTCGACGAAGACCTCGCTGGAAATATAGTGAAGATTGAGGCCACGGCCTAATCAAAAGGGGGGTTGATAAAATGCCCAGTTGAATTTAAGATGAAGCGAATCTACTATAAAAACAAAATGGCCGTGTAGCCGCAAAAATGCCAGATATATATATATACTTGCCGGTGAGAAACACCAGGTGGAACCAAAGGGGCAACCAAAAAGAAATGCGGGCGTGCAGTGCCGTACATAGCTGATTTGTCAGAAAAACGCGCTGGACGAATGAGTGTATTTTGAATTGGCGTCGCTCACAGACCCTATGGGCCCGATGGACCTGATGGACCCGATTCTCACCAACCAGAAATCGGGGGTCATTTACCGGATGGACTGTAATTGTGTTCAAGCCAATTATGATGGTATAGGAGCGCTCACCTACCGTTCTTAGGGAACTCACTCATTCCGTTGTGCCTTACGAGCTCTCCCTCTAGAGCACAAGCAGCAGCCGCACAGCGGCGCATGATATAGGCAGAATGTTATTACCGACAAAGACAAGGGGAGCTGGAATGGCCATTTCTGGCTTATCAGCCGTCGTAAGCCAGTCATACCCAACTCCGAAGTGTGGAACGCCTAAGATTGGATTCCGCGACCTCTTACTTAGAAGTCCAACGCCTCTAATCTCTGAGCCCCAGGTGTTCCACACTTCGGGGTTGGGTCTGACTGGCTGATGACGAATAATAAGCCAGAGATGGCCTTTGTAGTTCCCCTTGTCCTTGTCGGTAATAAAAAGCCATGTCAAGTGGGCGTTTGACCCTCACTGTTGTGGTTAGGATCTCACTCGATCCCATTCTGTCCGCCCGCCAGCTTGCTACTGGCGACAACGAACGCTGTGTCAGAGGACACATACCACATATAATACATGAGCAGCTCGCTAAGAGTGCAACAGGCCGGACGCAGACAGCTGTTTCACGGTCGTTACCGATCATCAGTACGTCATAGGCCTTATGAAGTGAGGTATATAAGCATGTCAAGTGGGCGTTGCACTCTTAGCGAGCTGCTCATGTATTATATGTGGTATGTGTCCTCTGACACAGCGTTCGTTGTCGCCAGTAGCAAGCTGGCGGGCGGACAGAATGGGATCGAGTGAGATCCTAACCACAACAGTGAGGGTCAAACGCCCACTTGACATGCTTATATACCTCACTTCATAAGGCATATGACGTACTGATGATCGGTAACGACCGTGAAACAGCTGTCTGCGTCCGGCCTGTTGCACTCTTAGTGAGCTGATCATGTATTAATAACAAGCCAGTTATGTTAGTGAAATCGGCAAAGAGCTTTGCACGAGATTGCACGAGCACGAGTTGGCTGTGAGGCGGCAGGATATACTCTCCTTAGTAGCCGCCCACACCTCCCCGTTAGGGCACGGCTTTGACTTTGAGTGCGTAAGAACATTGAGGCGGTCGGACGACTGATTTGCGCGCCTGTTGCAGGAGGCTTGGCACTCAACTGAGGACTCGACATTTCCATCTGCCAATCGCTTATCAAGCATTGAGTAGCTGCAGCTGGAGGTCATCCCCGGCAGAAATGAGCTAAATATGCGATAAGCTGCACTGTTTTTTCATTTTTTAACGATGGGCTCGCGTGAGAGTTCGAAGCGTCCGATAAATACACAATAGCTCCAAGTGGTCGTCTTTCCATCTTCTATTGAGTTACATGGACTGCGAGAATTCTCACCTTGCCGTCGTGAGCTCGAATCTCACTGAGATCGCCGAGGTTTGCACAGTTGAGTTACAATGAGGAAACAGGTCGTCTGCATGATCCCATGCAATGGCTGAGATCCCGTATATCGTGGCCAAATGGGAAAATCCATCTCTACAGGCGGCCACGAGTATCAACTGAAAGAAAAGAGGCGAGGCCATTTGTCTCAAGTGGCCATGAATACACCAGATATCGGACAAGCCTTCGTCAGCGTCTGCCCTATTATCAAAAGGCTGAGAGAGTTTCTCGAAGCCACACATTCAGATCAATATTACATCAATCGGTATACTGATTTAAACGCCGTGCACAAAAACCTCAGAGAAAAGTGGAAGAGATGGGGACCAGCCGATACATGACACACACGGCAACCGCTTATTGGCGCGAATACTGACCAAGTATCGATCTTAAGATGGTTTGAAATGTTAACCGTTCTTAGCACATTTACCTAACACCTTCGGTGCGATGACTTTTCCTACTCGCCACGACAACTAACCTCCAGGGACATCCCTTCAAGCTACGCATGCCACAGGGTAGATTGAATGTGAGAAAATATTTCTTCTCCAGCCGTGTCGTGGAACCGTGGAATAACCTGTCATGTCTCAAACCGAGGAGACATTTAAATGTCGGCTTGACTAATATATGCTGCAGCAACAAGCGGACGATGTGACTTTTTAGTCATGAGACCAGTGACATATGTGAATCAATGTCTGCATTCACTTAATGCTGTAATTTCTTCACGTTTTTGCTTATTTATCGATTTTTATGTACAAATAGGGAATTCAAAGACGTAAGCCTATTTTCCTTAAATACACTGACTGACCTAATGATGACCTGGGCAACGAGTGTCGAAAAGTTAAGAAATAAAGTTAAAGTTAAGAAATAAAGAACGTATTTTACTTCGAGTTATATTCCTTGGAATGTCTGCCTTCAGATTCATATAAGGTGGATGTGCTAGCTCATGAAATGTTGACCAAAATTCTGGACGAGTTTTCGATTCACAATTGTTACGCGGCATATTTCCACTACAATTCGGACGCGCCAGGATGTTGGCTTTTAAATGTCCTTCTTGCCGAGCAGTTAAAAAGTAGCATCCGGTAAAAAGGACTACCTAAGCAGTATGCATTTTCCCCATCGATAGTTGATGCCCTTATCAATTCATATATACTTTACAGAAAACACAAAAAATATTCCCCCTTGTACTCGTAGCAGATTACTTCTTCCTTAATTCTTCTACCTGAAGGAAGGGTATCCCTTGGTTTTAAAATAGTTTCTAGCTATGAAAACTTTTCGGACAGAGCAATGTCCCTTCAGAAAGCATTGCATCTGTCCACTTGTTAATGCTGCTTGTAAAGTTTACAACTCGGTTCCCATTCACTGAAAAATTTTACGAGCCCTATGCGACAGCTCCTTGATTGCCGGGTGACCTCTGTTCTCCTTCGGCGCCAGTGTGGCAAAATGAAATCCTTTGCATGCAGTAACAGTGGGTCCGCTGCATGAACTGTTCAGATGAGCTCGGCCGTAAGGGGTCTTTCAGGCGACCGCCTCAAATTTCTCAAGATTTTGTGCCATCGTCTGGGCGCCCACGACATCTTCGCGTTCTTCGGACCCTCCGGCTAATCCAGACGGGGCATCGGGTGGACACATACTGGATCATAAAGTCGGAGTTTAACAGAATCACAGTCCTACGGTGCACTCACTCAGCTACAGTAGATGTGCTAACTCATGAAATGTCAACCAAAATTTCGAAATGCGTTCTCGTTTCGAAAAGATAAATTAAGTACTGTTGTAAAACTAATCATGATGCAGCATAAATCTACAATGATCCAGTTACCTCAGGGTGTCGGCTTTCGAAAGAACTTATTTTCGGCTGCATGCAAAATCTATACTCTGCAAAAAATGACTACTTAAGTAGCATGCAATTTTCTCATTGATTTTCGATGCCCTTGAAAATTCAATTATATTTCATGGAAAACATGCATAAAAATACTTATTCTCTTACTTATTCGGTAGAAAATTACGTCTTCTTCCAATTTCATACTCAAAGGAAGAGTATAAATCGGTTTTAAAAAAAGTTTCTAATTGTGAGATTTTTTAATACCGTAAAATGGCCGGCCATAAAAAGTCGTGTATCTGCATTTACCAATGTGGCTTTTAAAGTTAACAATAATGCTCAAATCCACTGCTTGATTTTATGAACCTCATATAGTCTCCTCTTAACACCGTAGAGAAATGCATGGTTTTAAGTACACGGAAAATATAAAGCTTGTAGTTTTGAAACCCTGAATGCAAGTGTAACAGCAGTTCGGGTTCAAAATAATTCGGGAATTAGAAGTTTTTTAAAACCGAATCATACTCTTCTTTTGAATATGAAATTGGAAGAAGACGTAATTTTCTATCGAATAAATAAAAGAATGAATATTTTTATGCATGTTTTCCATGAAATATAATTGAATTTTCAAGGGCATCGAAAATCAATGAGAAAATTGCATGCTAATTAAGTAGTCAGTTTTGCAGAGTATATATCTTGCATGCAGCCGAAAATAAGTTCTTTTGAAAGCCGACACCCTGAGGTAGCTGGATCATTATAGATTTATGCTACATCATGACTAGTTTTACAACACTACTTAATTTATCTTTTCGAAACGAGAACGCATTTCACAATTTTGGTTGACATTTCATGAGTTAGGACATCTACTGTACGTTCCGATGCACACCGTGGTTGGTACCTAAAGGGGACTTCAGCGGTTGTTGATCAATGTACGGAGTGAAAAGTCTATCATGCACAGATGATGGCCAGCACTTCCGTTTCATTGTTGCTATAATTTTGCTCTGCCCCCATAAGTGACCTGGCGGTATATGTATGACCGTCTTGATCCCTTTACCTGTGTCCTTCTGAAGAACTACTCCACCTAAACCGTAATCAGAGAGGTCTGTCTGGACAATGGATTCTTTGTAGGCATTGAAGTGTGATGGCATTGTCGAGTCGCTTATCTTTGTGTTTACTGCATTCTGAGGACGTTGCACAGAGGTCGGCTGAGTGGGGTTTTAAACTGCCTAGCCCAGCGGTAAAGAGACAGTAACAGTAGTCGACTACGCCCGTAAGCCGTTGCCACTTTCATATTCTGGGGTGCGGTCTCTCTCTCGCCCTCCCTCTCTGGACCAAGTGCACATCCATTCTCTTTCACCGATAGTTCGACCGTCGTTGCCGACGATGTCCACCGTGTGCGTATGTGTGCTTGTGTGGGGTGGCGGACTGGTAAGCCGAGATTCAGGCTAAAACGGCTCCTTCTATGCGTGACCTACGGCACCCTCACGCATGTGTGGTGTACGCCGCTCAACCCCCGTTATGTGAAATCCTGGTGCTCGTGTTTTGGGGGGTCAGGTCGTGCATGTGGCGCGCGCAGACAAGATCACTAGACATGTCAGCCACCGCGCCCATTACCCGCTACAGTCAACTGAACGGCTCATACAGTGGCTGGGACCTGGGAATGGGAAGGGAGATTGACGTGCTTGAAGCGCTGAAGGCCGTGGCTGGGAAGGTTGCTAACTGACGAGATAACTTGGACCTCGCAGTCCGCCCAGTGTTGTGTGTTTGTGTGGAGCGGTCGACTGGTGGTCTAAAAGCCAGGCTACAATGGCTCCCTCTTCATGTCCCAGGTAGCAGTTCAGAAGATGAAGATGCGAAAAAGATGATGAAGATGATGAAGATGAAGATGCCGCAAAGATTGTGGTGGCCTAAAAACCAAGGTGTTCAAGAAAGCGACAAATACGACGCAAATACTGAACTTCAATAGCAACCACCCGATCAGTCACAAACGCAGTTGCGTAAGGGCGCTATACCGGCGTGTTGAGACGCACTGCAGTGAAATGGAAGACAAGGTTGCTGAATTACAATATCTTCGACGGGTAATGAGAGCCAATGGCTACCCGCGCAACTTTGTCAACCAGTGCATACGAAAAGGACACCAGAGACCAAATCCAACTAGCCCCAAATTTTGGCGGGCTCTTCCGTACGTGAAGAACGTCTCGGAAGCCGTCAGTCGTCTTCTCACTCCACTTGGAGTTGGGGTTGCACACAGGCCGGAAGCAACCATTAGGCGCCAAGTAATGAGGCCAAAAGACCCGCTGCCACGGCAGGAAACGTCTGGAATCGTTTACCGGATCTGGTGTAGTTGCGGACAAAGCAATTATGTCGGAGAAACTGGGAGATTACTCCGTACGCGACTTGCCGAGCACGCAGCAGCAGTGAGGCGGGGAGACGCTAACTCTCAGGTGGCGGCACACTCGACGGGACCCGGCCATAATTTCAAATTTCAAGAGGCCGAAATCCTCGCAAGAGGTGACAACCGCGTGAGCCGCGAGCTGCTCGAGTCATGGTTCTCAGGCCCGCAATCCATCAACAAACACAATGACCTCCCGGTGGCCTATTCCGTATTGCGATTTTCCCTGGGCAGGAGAATCAGTCACGTGGGGAGGGCGCGGGTGAGCAATTATCACGGTGACAGTGAGCCAGTTTGCCGAGCAATCGTCACACCAGCATCGAGCACGGATGACGAAATCGCGGCAATTAACAACTCGGACTCGGACCGCCAAGCCACCGCCGCATCAATTACGACCCCAGCGGCGATTGTGAGAACTGTTAATTGCAGTGCGCATACGGTCCCACGGCAGCCACGTGCTATAAATACTGCACTCCTGGTGCCACCTTCACCTCTATCTGCGAATGTCTCTGATGATGGATTCGAGTGAGAATCCGAAACGTCAGGCAAATAAACTTCTTGTCCCAGTGATCGCATCTTCATCTTCTGGTCAAGTGTGTGGTGTGGACCGGGGGGGGGGGGTGTGGTGGCACGCCTAGGTACGAGTCCGGTCGTGTCAGCCACCTGCGCACTACCCGATTCCGGTCTTGTTGACTCTGTCTTGACACCGGGTCTAGGTGAGGGTTGGGGAAGGGGGAGTGCGGATGATGCTGCGCAAGTCCATTATCACCATAAACTAACTCCCGCGCAAGTCACCGTCCCTTCTCCGCCTTGCCGTGGTGTACACGGTGGACATCGTCCGCAACGACGGTCGAAATGTCGAGAGCAAGGACGGTGGCCTGTGCGTGAATTAGTTTATGGTAATAGTGGACTTGCATAGCATCTACTGCACTCTCTCCTCCCCAACCTGGGCCCGGTTCCAAGACAGAGTCAAGAAGACCGGAGGCGGGGGTGGGCGCAGGTCGCCCGCACCTTGGCGCTCCACACTCCCTGGTCCACACCCCAAATGACCAGGTTTTTCTAACCAATAACAATGGGGGGAACGGCAGGGGCCCCAGTATGCGCGACGTCTGCGAGCAACCGGTCTTCCACCGCACCACTTTCACTACAAAAGCACGGTCGAGGCGGTCCATACTGTTGATCCCATTAAGCGATTAAAAACGTGTCATCTACACATCACAGCCGGATTTTAGGATTAACCAACGAAACAGCCGTGACGCGAGTTGACTCCAGCCATAAGGGTCACCCCTTCGGCCTACTTGAGCCGATGACTGACTCGAGTCAGAATTCAGGAGCGCAAGGCTGAGACGACAGCCTGCGATTCGGAAAGCGGAGATATCCTGCTGATCACATGTCCAGTCACGTGATCTGCGCAGGCAGTGCACGCGTCCAGGTAACAATAATCAGTTGAAATCAGCTGACGAGCGTGGAACATCCCTTGTGACCTAATTGCTGGAAACGACAAGGCAATAATTAACTGCATGACGGAAAAATCAGCCTATAAGTTGCTCTTCGCTGTTTGCCTTCGTTGCGGAAGTCTAAGTCAATCGTAGCATCGAACCAAAACGCTTGGTTGAGCGTAGCCAAAAATAGCCGAATCCAGTGTCAGTTTGAACGGCATAAACGAGGAGCACAGATGACAGAAGCTTCCGTGCAGAATGACGCTCCCATGGATTCGGCTTCACATACATAATTACGGTTGAAAGAGTGTCCGCGGCGCACGCAGGGACGATGAACGGTCAGGTAAGCTCATCGCACGAAAAAAACAGTGGTTTACAGGCAGCAGGAAGATTTAATTTTCGCACAAAATTCACATGACTGGCTTGAGCGAAGCGTCATTGCAGGCCGGGGAAGAGCATTTCTAAATTGCGACATCCTTCAAAGGACCAACTGTGTGCGCATTCGCAACCACCCAGAGCGTAGACATAAAACAGGGCCCGGGGCATAACACAAAGCCCTGCGATGACGCAAAAGGGTTGCAGGGAGATGAGCGGAGAGAGCAGACACGAAAACCGGCATTCCCACGCCTCGAGTTGTGTATCTGTTGCTACGCAAAGGATTGTTACACACACACACAGAAGCGGCTGGATACACACTCGTTTCCCAGCAGAAGGCTTTTGTCCATTTGGTTGAATGAGAGACACACGCAAAAAAGGCAATAAACGCTCACTTTTCTAAAGAGCTTTTGCGAGTTAAACTATAGCCAGTGCTTCGCAATGTATCCCTTTTAAATACTGAGTAACAAAAAGCGAGCGTACTACGTCAAAAAAATGCGGCGAGCAGTTGAGTACGTCGCAATGAGCTCCCGCAGAATACTTTACCCGTAGGACGTATATTTAAAGAGATGCACTTGATAAGAACGGAGGGTTGAGGTTGTCCAGTCGGAGTAGTGTAAAATAAAGAGCGCCTTTATTCGCGCATGAGGGACGAACATGAACGTATTCGGTAGGCAATTATTGCCAAAACTGCAAAACATCTGGAAACCATAAACGATTTCATCAAAAAATGAGAAGGACTGTCGGCAAAAATCAAGCATACATCAGTCAGCGACCGATCTCATGAAATGTTAACCGAAATTTAAAATGTGTATTAGATTAGGTGTAATTACTTAAAACGGGTTATGTTGACTATTTTGTGGCATAATCTCATGATATTTCAGACGCGTCAGGAGGCCGGTTTCTGAATGCCACCGTTTCGGCCATCTGCAGAAACGGCACGTGGCAAAAAAATTATTAATTGGGTATTATAAATTTTTCTTATTGATTTTTGGTGTCCTTGTAAATTCAGACATACTTTACAGAAATTATACACAAAAATATTCTTTCTCGTACTCATTTTGTGGCAAATCACGTCTTCTTCAAATTTTGTACTCGAAGAAATTGTATTTTTCGGCTTTGAAAAGTTTCCAGTCACAAGACTTTTTAAGACCGGGGTATTTTCCATTCGAATAGCATCTCATACATCAGCTCCCCATTAAGCATACGACATGGTCTATATCCGTTACATTTCATGGGTATCATAAGGCACACAGGAATGTATGTTCTCGGCTACAGGGCAGGTATACAGCCTACAGACTGAAAACCCTAAATAAAAGTGCAACGACAGATCAATTTCGAAACTATTCGGAAATATAAAAACCTTTTAGGACCAAAAATAGCATTACCTCGAATATAAATTTTCTGAAGACATGAGTTGCTACCGAACAAGTACAAGAAAGGATATTTTCTGAATGTTTTCCATAAATTTGAATTTACAAGGGCATCGGTGGAGAAAGCGCATACTACTTAAGCATTCATTTTTTACCGAGTGTGTTCTTTGCAGGCGGTGAAGCTCATTTAAAAGGTAACACTCTGGCGCGTCTGAAATGTCGCCGGATTACGTCACCAAATATTCGATATTATTGCCCCAACAAAGTGATTCTTCCTAATCAAAAACGCATTTCAGAATTTCGGTTAGCACTTCATTAGATCGATCACTGCATGTTGGCAAAGTTATCATCCTCTTGGCCGTCCACCAGAAGTTATGATTAACTAATAAAAAGGAATTGTAAATGCAGACTGTCTTTCATAACTTGAGGTTAGTTGCGTCTATATCACCCGAACGGTGGCGGTATTACAGCAACTCTCATGCGTGTGACGCCGCTTACGAAGGGATTTAAAATGCGCGGACAACAAAATCCTTAGTTCAATGGTGATAACGTAGTCCTGCCCTAACTGTTAGCAGACACACCTTTAGTAAATACAAAGGAACCAGGAACCCCTGCAAGGACAATGCCCCTGCCACGTGGGCTGTGTAAATCGCTCAGTCACTGCGCCCGCGCCAACCTGCGGTCGTTCGGACATTCTTGCCAACGGAGTGAAGGGCGTGAGAGGATGCGGAGTGCGGTAGATGCTGCGAAAGTCTGCCTCATTATAAACTACTTCAAGCGCAAGGCACCGGCACTGTGCCCACTCCATGAGCCACGCAGTGGACGTCATAGCAGCTCGCAAAATTGGGTCTGACCTGATCACACGACCCGGCTACGCGTGCCACAACCCCGCTGGCTCCTCCCAACCAAAGGGGTTGGGTTGCATGTACATGTTCGCCGAGTCAGATGACACGACCCCCCCTCCCCATCCAAACCTGCAACTTCGTGACGTCACCACAAATGACATTTAAAGGGGAGGAATGAAATAGTCGGCTAGCGTAGCTCGGAAATTGGAGCCACCGTCAATTCATCAAGGTAGGTGCTCCTTCTCTGGGTGTCCCCTACATTCCTCCGCCAAATGTAGATGCAGAAGGTATACAGAAGAAACCACAGTGTGCAGACTTAAAGGGGGCAGGGTAGAGCTACCGCTGCAAAGTGCTTGGTTCGCTGACCGTTGGCCGTTATCTAAGACGGCTGATTCCACGATGCTGATTGGGTTTCGACGAGAATTGAAGAACCAGGGCGTGGTTTCAGCAGTCGCACCGTGCGATCAAGGTAGTCCCCGATTAGTTTACTACGATTAAGATCCAACTAGGCATTGGCTCAAGGGACGAATTGGAAGTCGACAGGCGATATGAATATTGAAATCTGTGTTAGATGAGGTTGCGCGCTGTACTGCTCGAATAAGTGCCGCGACATTCCCCTGATGGGTGAAAACACCCTTACCTCCAGCATCCGGACGACCGTTAATTGGATCCTTGCATGCGCCAACACCTTTTGCACCCGCTACAAGCACCATGCATCCGTTCTCTCTGCAAATCGAGCAGTGCATCCCTGGAACATCTGGGTGGGCTGACGACGCAAATGAAACGCAGAGTTTCCGCAGGTCTTTGAGGGGAAGGTGACCCGATCGCTGACCAAAAATTTTATCCGCCTAACTATCCCGATCCTCGCTTAAAACCTTCATCATACACGCACAGGGGGAGGCAGTATGTGTGGGATGCAACCACACATCTATGTTGTGCAATGAGTGTCGGCATGTCAGGCACTAATTGCAGTGGTTTCATCGCCGGTGTTAACGATTAGCGTAGCCTTAGTCCCGATTGTCCACGGTGTGATCTCCCTATCCAGCGCTAAAGCCTGCCCTGGAAAGATCAATTATTCCCCCGGGCAGAGGGTGAGTGAATGTCACCTTCTAGGATAGCAATGGTGAGCCAAATTGTCGAGTAATTGTCACGAGGATTATCAATACAGGTGATGAAATCGCGGCTATTAGTGACCCAGGTGAGAGCGACCGATTAATTATTGCAGCAAACACGGGCATCGGGATGAAGGTCATTGACTTTACTAGGTGCGTGTTTGCCTAACTCCTGCATCCCATAGAGACTGCGGCCTCTGTACAGTCATTAGCCTTATCTTTAGCTGCCTATGAGCTGGAGAGGGTCCTAGACACCCGACGAGTTAAATTCGCTTGTCCCGGTCATCGAATCTCCTCCTCCCACTGCGTTAAGCGTTACTCCCTGCCACCCTGTCTCGGAATTTTGAAATTTTCCTGCGCGAATTAGACCGGCTGACTAGGAATCCCGCCAGGAACACCGTCCGACCAACCTTACCGTTATGGTTGCAAGGGATTGCAGTCACCCGTGTGCCCGAATCAGTTTGTGTGCGTTTGGTAGCGAAGCGACGTCTCGGAAGGATAAGTCTAATATTAGAAAGTCTATGCGCGCTCACATTCGCCCTGGTTGGTAGGCTGTCGCAAGGCGGCCACCACTAGTACACAGTGAAGCAAACGTTCGCCGCCTCTGCCTAACTTCAGGGAAATTTGTCTCCGACATGGGATTGGAAAGAGTTTTTACGATGGTCACCTTACGGAGTCATAGCAGTCTGGCCTTTAGGCCGGGAAGACTCGGCAACACACCAAGCCACGATAACTAGTGCATCGTGATAGATCAAAAGCGTTAGGAATGAGGGTACCAGATTGGTCTTGCTCCCTTCTCCCTCTCCAATAGCCCGGTGGTCTTTCCTGACCAAACCGCCTGGTGATGAGGGGCGTAGTGGCTAGAAACCTGCGTCTGACGTATGCCACCGGCAGGTACAGCATACCCTATAAGCTAACTCAACAGTGTGACCGTCTAACAGGTGTCGCAGGAAAACTGCGGATCTAGCTTGTGGCCTGATGCAACAAAGTTGTGTGTTTCGGGGGTCATAATTCGGTACGGCAGCAAAAAAACCTAAATCGACACGGTCCATTAAGATTCATAGACCCCTGGTATTAGGCTTTTGCTGCCGAGGGAGAAGAAGAAGAATAAGAAGAAGATGATGATGATGATGATGATGATGACGACGACGACGACGACAACGACGACGACGATGATGATGATGATGATGATGATGAGGAGGAGGAGGAGGAGGAGGAGGAGGAGGAGGATGCAGAAGAAGAAGAAGAAGAAGAAGAAGAAAAAGAAGAAGAAAAAGAGGAAGGAGGGAGAGGAGGATGAGGAGAAGGAGGAGGAGGATGAGATGATTAAGAAGAAAAAGAGGAAGGAGGGGGAGGAGGAAAAGGATGAGGAGGAGGAGGAGGAGGAGGAGGAGGAGGAGAAATCGAGCTACTCCCAATGAGTTGCTATAGTGCAGGATGTGTACACGGCAACACAGAGCTATATCGGAGTCCGAGGGGCGTTATCAGGAATGTGCACCCATAACAAATGTCAACATTGGGGTTTGGCGACGCACGCAGTTGCCGGCTGACGTCGCGCCACTTGGGACCCGTGCTGCCCCAGCCGCCTCCTCCAATTTTTGTCGCTGAAAATCCTGGTGAAGTATTTGTTGTGGACCAGAGGGCGTAGTGGTACGTCTAGGTGCGGTTCCTCGCCGCGCCAGTCACCTGCGACCTCTCCGGGCTCCGGTCTTCTTGACTGTCTTGACACCGGGCCCAGGTGGGGGGGAGGATAAGGTGCGATAGATGCTGCGCAAGTTTACATTCGCTGTAAACTAAATTACGCGCAAGTCACCGCCCCCTGTTATAGAGCATACGGTGAACATCGTCGAAACTGACGCTCGGACTGTAGTATGCGACACTTTCGTGAAGTTCACTGAGATCGACCGGCCTAAACTACCAATGTTAAATACCACTAAGGTATGAAAAACATAGAAAATATGGCAGCCAAGCAGCCGCTGCCTACGCTTTCGCAAACTCATTACAACTAATGTAGGACCCGAGGCTCTGCCCCTTGTATGCGCGCAACGGCTGGCATGAGTGTGGCACACGTGAGCACGGCCCCAACCTCATCAACCGCGCAAGTCTACCTCATGATGAGCAGTTCAGGCAAAAGACACCAGTTCGCATTTCCGAGGGCGAGGGTGGTGGTTCTCATAGTTGGCGACAGACAAACCTACACTGACATTAAGTAATGGGTGAGTCGAATAGTAACGTCTAGTAGCGAGATTAGCAGGGCCGCCCCGGTCGCCTGAATGATTCGGTGTGCAAGGGAAGTGAGCAAACCGGGAGTCAGTGGGAATGCTGTCAGCGGTGCGCGTAGGTTGAGCGTCCTCGACTGCCCTGACTGATAGAAGAGGGTGGAGGTAGGTTTTAACGCGAAAGGTTCCTTATCATGGATCCACTCCCTATGCTTTCTTTTGTGGGGTAGCAACACCCCTGGCAAAGTATTACGCCTTCTCGCTCAGTGCACTATCTCGCTGTCGAAAGAAGTGTAAACCTTTTATTGTCCTCCTCCTAGTATCAGGACTGGATACCCGGCAGTCCGACGGTTGATTTCCACAATGTCCACCGTGTGCTCCACAGCAGGGCGGGAACAGGGGCGGTGACTTGCGCGTGAGTTAGTTTACAGTGATAGTAGACTTGCGCAGCATCTACCGTACTCCCTCTTCTCCACTCTCCACCTGGACCCCGTGTCAAGACCAAGTCAGGGAGACCGGCGGTGGAAGAGGCTTCAGGTGGCTGGCACAGCGAAAAACCTCACCTAGGCGTGCTACCACGCCTCCTGGTTCACAACAAAGAAAAGTGGGGGACGGCAGAGGTCCTACTTGGCGCAGCGTGAGCCTTCAACTAGACCTGCCGTCGCACCCCCATGGCTGGTATTTGTTATGGGTACGCATGCCGGAATCCGGATGTAGCCCCCGCGCCTCTCCCGCGTGGCCCATTTTAGGGGCAAAATTGGATACCAAACTAGTTTTGGCATTTAGCCTCTAGTCATCACATATACCTACGATTGGGCACTCCACTTGCTGTGGTAACTTGCGTGGGCGCGCCGACGTCGGCAAATTCACAGCTATAGACCCAAAAAGCGCCACTACAAACCAGGTGGAGGGCAGACCGCCGCCGAAAGTCGGTGACACAGAACCGGTGGGCGGGTGCGAGACAGCCATAGCAGCTGCCACTGCATACCAGACGACGGCGACGGCGACAGCAGAAGTGTACTTCTCTGACCTCAGGAGGAGAATCGCCTTTCGCCGCCTGTCTGTTTAGCCTGCACACACAGACACGCATACAAACATACCGCGGTATGGTGCGCTGGCCTTAGCAGTAGTGACGATTGCAACAATGGTGGAAACATCCACTGGCTGTGGCAGCTGACAACCAGTCTCTAAAACTACTTTTGCTGGGCGCGGCAGAAGGAGAGAGAGAGGCACTAACAGTGCGTGTTCGCTGAAATTCTGAAATGCGTTTTCGATTAGGAAGGATTAATAACGTGGCGTTGTCATATTAATCATCTTGCGGCATAATCTTATGATATTTAAGACTCGCCAGGATGTCGGCCTTTAAGTGCACCTCTTTCCGACCCCCTGCAGAAATGACGCTCGGTAGAAAATGGCTACTTAAGTAGCATATATTTTCCGCATCGATTTTCGATGGTCTTATAAATACAATTTTATTTTATAGAAAACATGTGTAAAACTATGCTTTCTTTAACTCGTTTGGTAGAAAATAACATTCTCTTCCCATTTTGAAAAAGTTTCCCAATTCCCGAATAATTTTGAGCCTGATCAGCCATTGCATTAGCACTAAGCGATTTTAGTTTACAAGGTGCATGCTTTTCGCGTAAGGAGAATCATACATTCCTCCATGTCTTTAAGAAGTCGCCATATAGAGTTTATGAAATTCTGCAATGGATTCGAGCCATGTTGTACATTTCGTGAGGAGCATCAGTAAACTGTCATGTGCGAGGCTGTATACATGGATATCTCACGGTCTTGAAAATCTCACAATTAGAAACTTATTTAACACTAAAAGATAACCTCTCTTGAGGTATAAAATGGGAAGAGAATGTGATTTTCTACCAAACGAGTAAAATAAAGCATATTTTCCTGCATGTCTTCTATGAAATAAATTTGAATTTATAGGACCATCTAAAATCAGTGCGAAAAATATATGCTACTTAAGTAGTCATTTTCTGCCAAGCGTCGTTTCTGCAGGGGTCGGAAAGAGGTGCATTCAAAAGCCGACACCCTGACGAGTCTTAAATATTATAAGATTATGCCACAAGATTACTAATATTACAACGCCACGTTATTAATCCTCCCTAATCGATAACGCATTTCCGGATTTCAGCCAACATTTCATGAGATCGGTCACGAAATATAAGATGGTGCATCCCAAGATGTGTGATCTAAGCCGGGAGTGTGTGTCCCATAACCCCATCTAACAGGCCTGTGGTGTGTTGGCTAATTTTAAGCCTTCGGCACAGTAACAGTGACAGCGGCGAAGTCATGTTTCCCACTCCTTCGGGGCGCACTAACACACCAATTGACGCCATAAAAGAAGCCCATAACATCAGTGGCGCGAAGGACCATTTCATAATACCTCGAGACTTTTTCCAGATGACGCCTCCTAGAGTAAAATAGGTCAACAGGAGTGTACGTGTATGAACTTACATCTTCGTCGGACAAATAGCAGTCCGCGAGCGAACATTAAGGAATGCATTATGGTCTGACCATGAAAAACTGGGCTTTGAAATTCAAAGATATGCCTTCGATAAGTAAATGTGCTAGCTGATGAAATATTAACCAAAATTTTTAAATGTGCCGGTCAGGTGTGGTAATGTAGGCCCCGCCTGAAGTAAACAAACCCCAGCCACCTGCAATACGCGACTGGTGGGAATAAGAGTTTTTAAATATGCGGCTGGGGAACGCACAGGAAACAAGGTCACGTAGTTGTATGCAGAAGAAAAGCTATTGGGAAAGCGCGGTTGTACTTTGAGCGGTTGAGAAATAGTTTACCTAACCCCAACCCCAACAGTATTGTGTTCATCAGGTAGGACTACATAACCACATCTTACCAATGCGCCTTCTATAAGAAAAGATTACTTAGGTAAGGTTTTAATACTAAATTGCGTAAAGATTAATCAGAAGATAATCCAGTCAGGATGTCGGCCTTTGAACGAGCTTCTTTCCAACTGACTGCGAAGGCTACAATCTGCAAGAAATGACTGTTTAAGTAGTATTGATTGTACAAATTGATTTTCGGTAGCCCTGTGTATTCAAATGTATTTTGCGGAAGCCATGCTCAAGGGTGCTGTTTCTTGCATTAAATTGGTAGCAGATCACATCTTCTTCAAATTCTATAGTCGAAAAGGTGTTTCTGGTTTTAAAGTTTCTAATGAGATTTGTTAGGATCTTGAAACGTCTACTGATAAGGCGTTGTATTTGTTCATTAACTGATACTGCTCACAAAACATACAAAAGGGTTCTTATCCCTTGCAAAATTGCATGAGACCTATATGACGCCCTCTTAGTAACGTACATGAATGCGTGATTTCCCTTGCAGGGGTAATATACAGTTTGTTGTTCTAGAACCTTGAATGCAAGTGCGACCGCTTGTCGCGTTCAGAGACATTCGGAATTTAAAGGTTTTTTATGACCGAATTTGCTATCAAATGACTACGAGAAATGATATTTTGTACACGCCTTTTGTGAAATATATTTGAAAACGTAGGGCATCAAAAATTAGTGGGCAAAGTTCCCATTACTTAAGTAGTCACTATTTACAGAATGTAGTTTTTGCAGGCGGCCCGAAAGAAGCTAGCTCGTCCTTCTTGATTTACGAGCACAAGAAGGGTACATTAATAGGCCTACTCCTGTTCGGGCTGATTTCTGAGGCTGTTCTGCGGAGGCTAGAGCGACTGGTCTTTCGTTCGTACTCCCCAAAATTCTGGGCCATAAACGTCGACGACACATTTGTCAAGGTGAAGAATGACGCTCAGGACTTCAAGGTCTTGTTAAACTCAATATTCCCCGATCCAGCATCCAGCACGGATGACGAAATCACGGCAATCCTCGCAAAGAGGTGACAACCGCGTGAGCCACGAGCTGCTCGAGTCATGGTTCTCAGGCCCGCAATCCATCAACATGCACAATGAACTCCCGGTACCATATTCCGTGCTGAGATTTTCCCTGGGCAGGAGAATCAGTCCCGTGGGGAGGGCGCGGGCGAGCAATTATCCCAGTGACAGTGAGCCAATTTGCCGCGCAATCGTCACACAGCATCCAACACGGATGACGAAATCACGGCCATTAACGACTCGGACGCGGACCGACAAGCCACCACCGCATCAATTACGACGCCAGAGGTGATTGCGAGAACTGTTAATTGCAGTGCGCATACGGTCCCACGGCAGCCACGTGCCATAAATACTGCACTCCTGATGCCACCATCACCTTCATCTGTGAATGTCTCTGATGATGGATCCGAGTGAGAATCCGAAACGTCAGGCCAATAAATTTCTTTTTCCAGTGATGGCATCTTCATCTTCTGAAATTCCCGATATCCAGTTTACAATGGAAGAGGAAAACAACAACCAGTAGCCCTTCCTCGACGTAAACGTCACAGTAATGGATAGTGGGGGGATCAGAACGACGGTAAACCGTAAGGCAACGAATACCAGACACATCCTCCAATTCCGAAGTAAACACCCCATTGGTCACAAATGCGGTTGTCAGAACTATTTTCCAACGAGTTCAAACACACTGTAGTGACGACGACGGAAGAAGGGTGGGAAGCGAAATACCTGCATTCTTTATTCACATCCAATGGTTACCCATGATCCTTTATACGCGATTGCCAAAGAGGGCGTACCCGTGAATGATCTAACGGTGAGAAGCGGAAGTTCTAGCTCGTGATTCCCTACGTGAAGAATGTTTCTGAGGCAACCGCAGGAATCCCGAGTCCTTTTGGGATTGGGATGGCCCATAAACCGGAATCCACCATCAGGCAGCAGATAGCGAAACCCAAAGACCAGTTACCGGCAACGGAACAGTCAGCAGTGGTTTACAGCATACTCTGTCAAAATTGGAGTGCGAGGTATGTTGGTGAAACGGGCAAACGCCTCTGCACAAGATTGTACGAGCACCAGCCTGCAGTCAACCGCGAGGATAGGTTGTTACTGGTACGTGGCCAAGCACAACAGGAGAAGCGGTTTCGCCTTTGGCGAAGCAAGCGTCATCAGCCAAGTCAGCGACCAGATGTCCAGGCTGGTTTTAGAATGTTGGTCTTCAATTGGCAAAATCAACAGAGCCATTGATTTTCAGCCGGCCTACAGGACGCTAGGTACAAGGCTCCAGTCAGTCCAGACGGGACCGACAGCACTGGCAAGCAAATCGCGGCTCTCTTAACAGTTGTCACCTTCATAAGAGCCGGCCGGAGGTCACACGACCGACGCGATACATCGACCCACTGCCGCGTCCAAACAGCCGAACGTGATTCGCACATGCAACGGCAGCTTATCAGCCCATTCAGTTATGTGGGGAGGGCCCACGGGCACGCGGACCTAGCAGCGACAACAACGGCCGAACAGGGAGGGCTCGGTCGGCTGCCGGAAGGGCGACACAACGCAGCTCAACGAAGGAAAGAGCAAGGGCGAAGTTAGGCCGGTCGTGAATCTAAACAAGGGTGAACCTACGACGGACCTGCACGTAGTCACACCACAAATGGGGCCCGACGAAGGCGCAGTCATCAATACTGCTGCCTCAACCACTACTCCGGCAGACGGGGAGAAACGCGTTCAGAGGGATGCAATCAAGACTAGCAACTAAGGTCAACGCGAATGCGGACGATGTCCACCAACGTTCAAATGCAGCCCCCGACGAGAAACAGGCAGATTGACGGCAGTCATTCTCCCTCCAGCTCTGCCTCTGCGACTACAGAATATATATATCCCGTAAGGCACAACGGGACGAGTTCCATAGAAACTATCGGTGAGCGCCCCTTTACCATGGTATATTTCCGATCGCAACCGATAGAACGAGCCCGTGGCTCAGTGATTCGTTCCAATTTAGTATATGTACCGCCGATGCGAGTTCGGGGCGTTGGACTTGTAACTAATAGGTCGCGGGATCGTGTCCCAGGTTTTCCACACTTCGTGGTTGGGTATGACTGGCTGACGACGACTAATAAGCCAGAAATGGCCATTCCAGTCTCACTTATCTTTTTCGGTTATAACATTCTGCCTATACAATGCGCCACTGTGCGGCTGCTGGTGGGGCTCGAGAGAGAGCCCGTAAAGCACAACGGGACTAGTAAGTACCGTAGAAACGACCGGTGAGTGCCCCTCTACAATTATACATAGATGAACTTCAAAGTGTTTTGGGGATAGTTATTCTTATTGAATCTGTGATTTCGTCATCTGATCACTTCTGAGCCCTCTATAGGTAGGGTCACACATGCGGGAGTCACTGTAATTTCTCAGCATCGCTCAGATTGCTTGGATTTAAATGGCCTTAAATTACGGCAAAGCGACCGCAGTTTCTGTCTACATGCACTAGTTTATTATAACTTCACGTTACTCCGTTAGATAGCCGAAATAATAATGGCTTTTTCAAAGTTCATACATTTATGCACCTCACTGTGTATACCCTTTTTTCTCCTCAAATTATCCATAGGACACAATGTCGCGTCGCTCAGCACATTAAGACCTTCCAAGTGATAGTTTCCATTCACGAAGATGATTACCACTGCCTAGGTGAGGAGGTAGTTGCAATTTTGACTGGGTTAAAAAAATAAAGGGAAGGGCCTAGAGGAACGTCAACCTATCACTCTCCTCTCTCCTGTCATGCTTTCGAGGCAAGTGTGGATAAATTTGACTAGATGTGGGATGGTACAGTGCGACTGAGCAGCCAGCAGGTCTTTCCTTAACCAACGGAAACTGGACTACACTCGGACACTTGACTGTCCCCCCCCCCTCTTGAAATACGGTCGGACACAACAGCACTACCTCATGTTGATAGCGCGCAGAACTCGTGCCAGGGTCGCAATGAACTGGGACGTACCAATGTGCCGTCGGGTCATTTCCACCTGAAGCGGTCGGTTCACATGACTCAGACCCCCGAGACTGAACCTGTCGGTCCCATAGGAGGGTTCTGTGAATCCGTCCACGGTGAGCTTCGGCTTTGAGGCATGAAAGACGTCGCCGACTCGATTGTTCAATTCATAGTAGAACACCGAGCACCAGTTCTTCAGGGGCGGCGTAGGAGGGGGGTCCGTGAGTAAGGTACGCTCGTCCGGGTGAGTCCAGGTACCATTATGACCTGGAGAAACTGGAAAGGAGGCAGAAAAAGGTTAGAAGTCGCAGCTTTTGACAGGCGGTCTAAGAAAGGGAAGTCGTGAGCATATGTCCAAAGAGATTACTTTTGTATGCTGCAAAGCGCTCACTGACCACGGGTAGGGCGTTCGACTCACTGATCAAAGGTCTCGGGTTCGAAATCCAGGTGGTTCATGCTTAGGATTGGTTATGGATGGCTGATGACGGCTGGTAAGCCATAAATTAACATTCAAGTCTCCTTCTCTTTGCTAGTACCTAATTAGATGAATATACTAATAGTCGCTATGAGACTGCCTGCGAGAGTTCTAGATTGAGCCCAAGGTACAACGCAACTAGCATGTACCTTAAGTGGATTGATTAAGGCCACTTAATCATGCATATATATATATATATATATATATAATAGTATGGGGCGCTCACCGGTCGTTCTTACGGAACCCACTCGTTTCTTTGTGCCTTACGAGCTCTCTCTCTAGCACAACCAGCATCCGCACAGCGGCGCATGATATAGGCAGAATAGCATTACCGACAAAGACATGGGAGACTGGGATGGCAATTTGAGGCTTATTAGTCGTCGTCAGCCAGTCATACCCAACCCCGAAGTGTGGAACACCTCGAGGTTCGGGTATGACTGGCTGACGGCGGCTAATAAGCCAGAAATGGCCATTCCAGTCTCTCATGTGTTTGTCGATAATAACATACTGCGTATTTCATGCGCCGCTGTAATACCGATCACAACCACGTAATGCACATTCTCAAAACAAGAAGTACTACAAATAGTATGAATATTCTTAAAATACTATACCGTAATACCAAATTCCTGGGGGCAATGCATTCAGATGAGGTATGCATCAACCAGCATACCGATCTAGATGTCACATACAAAATCGTTAAATACAAATTCAAAGCGGCTCAGCCAATCCCGAGGAGATGACAAATTGCAATTAACACGCATTGGCACAGACTAGCCAATCACAGAATCCTTTGTCAGACCCAGTTTACTGTTTTTGCACACCCATAGTCTGAAGACAAGATCGGGAATTAGTTTCGAAAGTTTACCATGTGAAGTTTATATTCCCCAAAGCATTCTATCTTCCTAAATATATATATATGCATATAGTGAAAATGAGGTTGTTTCGAGAGAACTGGAGTTATACTTGTGGATTTCCAGATTGATGACACCAATCTGTCGGCAGACGAAATGAACAAACGCAGCAAAGATCCCTCTTTTACAAAAATGCCGTTAAAACTGCCTGTCCACATCGCTCACGTTTTGCGTCCTCATTTCAGGAGTGATAAGCGATTGCCTTTTGGTTTAGGCTGGTGTGTGTGTGTGCGTCAGTGGGTGTCACCAAATGCCTATCAACCCTGGTTTTGTAGACCGTGAACACGATTTGTCCATAAAACAGAACAAATAACTCTTCTCCGCCCCCCCCCCTCCCCGCGTCTTCCGATCTATGCATATATCGGCCAATTGTCGCACCCGTTTGTCTCCTTTCCTACCCTACAAGGCCCGATTTCCATCTTGTGACAGTTATAAAGAGGCAAATCTGCTCAAAACTCCGGGCTTTGGGTATAGGCACATAAAGGAGTGCAAAACCCCCTGAAACTCGTCCAGAAGTTAAAGAAAGACGGTAGAACTGTCAGCTAATGAAAACTACCTTAAGGCGGTTAGGTACTTTGTTTATGTAGACCAGACTTTCGACTTTCAGCCCGAGTCAACCTTACTCCAAGGTCGTTCAAACATTTCAGACAAAATAAAAAATCACTTTAACCAAGACGCCTAACCAGTGACCATCCGTATAAATCTAGATCAACTATGCTTAGTTACTCCATTCTGCAGTAATAACGATGAGAACATCAGAAAGAAAAAACTGAACAGGTAATACTCGAGCCCAGACATTCTTCTGCGCAATACAACGGCGGGATCGGAAATGTGCTGGAGCATTTTCAGGTGCACTATCCGCTAATCGCGGACTTATTCAAAGAGCAGGCGT
>CACRXP010000041.1:1503332-1524937 GCA_902702965.1 Spirometra erinaceieuropaei | reverse complement strand
GGACGCGGCGCTTGAGGGGAGAGATGAAATCAGTGGCCCTGGCACTCATCAAGAGGTTGATAAGCTACCCCAAACATAGGTCGGCCGATCTAATTGTGTATCTATGCCACCCCCTCGCACAGAATCGAGATGCGTGAGTAGGATGTAAAAGAAGCTGGCAACAAGAGGTGTTATATCCAGACACCGTGGGAGTCCTAAGTAAATACTTCTCCAAGGTAGGATGATTCGGTCAGTCTGGAACCTTCATCCGTGTCATCTAAGCTCCGTGGGTTCTAGTATGTCTAATTACATTAGGAAGGTTGATATAACCCGGCATATGGGCATGGAAGAACTTATGAGGAAGCCTTCGGTCTAGAGCATATAGGCTAATTTTCGGCTAATTTTTGAGACCTTGATAAAGACTAGGTAAGTCTCAAAAGACTATCGCAAGCACCTAATGTTTTTCAAGCCAAAATAGCTTCCGTTTTCGAGTACAACATTTAAAGTAAACGTATTTTTCTACCAAACTGCTATATCATACAAAAAGGCACTATCTACATGGGTTATTTTTCCTTGGGGGTCATAATCGCAGACTGAAAAAGTCGCCTAGAAGTGTCTACGTCTTGTGTTGACCCCTCGCAGCAAATAATTCTTCAATGTGGAATTGGCAATCCGGTGGACCAATGGCATGCAAGACCAGAGGAGAAGGTGAATAGGCAAGCTAGGGTGCTGGGTGGGCGTGTGGCTGGGAACTGCGGTGAATTTCACAAAAGATCACCTTTTTCCCGACTTTATATTCGTCACTCCCCACCCCCGCCTACGACAAAAAATCGGGGGTATATGGACCCACTCACCCTTCTCAGTCATCCCGTGCTGGTCGTAGCTGAAACTCTGGCTTCTTGTCTCCGAGAAGCGATTCGGCTTAGAGGAGGAACTCTGCTGACTGCAAGTGTAGGCGGAACCACCACCAAGGTTATTCTCGGAAGAGCAGTCAGTCCTACGCAGAGCCAGGTTAGACATCCTAGGCGATGTGCCAGGAGTGCTGTCGCCCACCACAAATCGAGTTGTGGGGACAGGTGAAGTCACCTGTGGGATGTTGGGTTTTATCTTGTACGGATCGATGCAGAAAGGAGAGTGTCGAGAAGAGGGGCGTTCGGTTGTATTTCAGTAGCTGAAAGATATGAGGACAGATCTGGGTAGAAAAAGCATGACAGTATATGGTAAACTACAACCGAGACGTTGTCTGAATCTGGAAACATGCAGGGCGGCAACGGCGTTTGAGATGGCATTGTCAGGAAAAACTTCTTTCAATATGAGGAGGCGAAGCACTGGCGAGGCTTCGAAACAGATAGAGGGGGGCTCTGCATGGACAGCGCATAAACCAGCCACCTCAAAGGTCTTTACACGCCACGGAGCTTTGCATCACCCCCGCACTCAGCAGGCCGACCCACTTTTACAAACAGTGTGGCTTGAAAGGCTACCAGCTGACCGGATAGTTCGGTCTTCGTGATCAGTACTGGGCATGTATGTGGGGGTGGCTGGCTCGAGAACTGAGAGTCAGACCCAATAGCTCCTCCTAAATGTGGCCTGTGTGGCACTCTCGCTCGACTGAGATCCGGGCCACTCCATGACTTCGGAAGCCAGGTCGTGTGTGGCACGCATAGACGAGCTGTTTGACCTTGAGTACGCCTCAGTCGTTCTGACTCAGAGCCAGGACCAGGAGGGCAAAGACTGATGAAGCGCGGCAGATGATACGCAGGCGTGCTACCATTAGAAACTAATTTACGTGCAAGTCACCCTCCTGCAGCCGCTACATCATGCGCCACAAGGTAGACATCGCCACTCCCGACTGCCGAACTGAGCGTTCCCCACTAGTTTCAAAGACGTTCTCAACTTACAATGAGGTATTGTCAACATCTGAGTTAGGAAGTCACCTACTGTACGTGTTTCAGCTGCTCTGTTGTTCGCAGCTAACTTGTAGCATTGCTAGCCCCAGGGCAACAAGATCAGTGAAGAGTTAGGAGGGTTTTCCGTCAAGCACGACTGCTTGATCGGTACTCGGCTTGCTGCCATACGGAATAATATTCGCTTGAAGGGAACCTGCAGCCTCGGTAGCATTCCCGCGGCCGACCGTCTGTCCGTGCTCTGCGTCCGCGTACGCGCATCCGTGTGCGCGTGCTTTCGTATCACCACCCACTTTGCTTGGAGTCTAGCTAAAATCGTCTAACTCGTAGTTATTGTCTCCTGCGCACAAACGCTAACAAGGATCACAGGAAAAGTCCAAAAACAGCTCTATTCTTGTCCCAGATTCGCGACTAAGGACGGACTCTTCAAAAACCTAGACAGAAACCATTACAACGCCCTACTTCTTGACCAAAGAAAAGGCGCAATCCAGTGAAAATGACCGCCATCGAGGGAGGGCGGGGTGGGCGTGTGAGGGGGGGGGGGGATTTCGCATTGAGAATTATGCAAATGGATGACGCTGTACCATCACGGTTACATCAGGACTAATAGACGCTTACGGCAGTAAGATGAGACAGTGGGAACGACTTTGCATCACGCGAATAAATTTCCACACAAATTATTCCTAGTGCTTTCGTGCTGAGCTGGCGCTTCTTTGTCTTTTTTCGTAAAAGGCGTGTACAGTAGGTGCCGGAAAGCATGAAGCAGCGCTCCTAGTTCGTCCCTTATGCTGGGTTATGACCTCTACCGTCCCGAGGGAACTCATGTGCGCGTTTTTGCCCTTATGCAGTATCTTACTGACGACTGGGCACAGCGGCTAAAGTGGCTAAATACACATCGACGCGTGCCATACCTATGCTGATCCCCACAGGAATAAAGAACGGCCTTAAAGAAAGGGGACCCGAATCGTCGGCAAATGTGAACTGCCTTGAAGGTCATAATAAGAAAAAGGACATTGCATCGCGACCCTTAGCTCTGACGAAAACCGAGTTAGCCCTTCACTGGCATCTTTCTAAGTCGTGAATTGTAGCATTTGGTGGTATTTTAGAGGAGCGTGAGGTCCGCGTTGAGTTAGTCTGATGAGCTCGGGCAAAGCGGTCGAACTCATATTTTTATATGACCCATGGGTTGCAACACGGGCAACTACAAGACCATACCTTGAGCTGGCTTACAACGAGTGAGCAGCCTATAAATGAAGGGACTTGGCAGTCGCCCGCTTGAAAGCAAATCACCATTCATGTAATACGTAGTTTGCCATCCGTTTCGAAGATCACGTGGAATGCAGGCTGGTGGAAGGAGAGGCGGTCGAGGCAACAAGAGCTTTACAAGTCTAACGCATTGGGCTCGCACTCGAGTCCAGTAACAGTCGACTCTTATGCGATTATGTTTTTGAAGATGAGTCCGAAACGCCAGGCTAATAAAGCTCCTGTTCCACCGATCATGTCTTCTCCTTTCCGACTGTTTCTGGGACTGGCCTCTTCGCTTCTACAGGCGATACAAGCAGTTACCAATATCCAGCGCAGAAAGGGTCATGGATATTAAAATGGTAGCGCACCTGCAACACACTGAGTCAGTATGGGGTAACGGCAAAATGCAAAGCAGAATTCACAGAGGAAGTCCTGAGGGCATTATCTTGAAGCAGAGCTTTGCGAATTTTCTCTGTGTAAAGCGCTGTAGGTCTGAAAATGCTTTATTGAAGGTCACTAGCGATTATTAGAAGGACATCGAAAGAGCATTTCGTGAACCCGATAAAATAAACTACCTACCGCATATTTCTCTCGACTATATTTATGATACCATTCGACGCAATTGTATCCAACCACCCCTCCCCCGCCTCCTACAGTTGCTAAATTGTCACGATCAAACATGGCGGAAGGCTAGTATCCTAGCAGAGAAAAAAGTCGTACAACTAGTGGCAAGGCTGACATCGACTAACCGGAGGCGACGATTTATTTGACAAATAAATACTCTGTATAAAAACAATTTCATCAGAGACTGTATGCACCTGGGGACGAGTGTGATATTCTTTATCCAGATGTGCCGCTGGGGCTAGTCAGAAAGATACACACTAGCATGCCAAAAGTGAGTCTTGAATTCGGCAAACAATTCTAAATTTAAATAAGAGAGGTAACTACGAATAACCTGCGGAAATTGACAGAAGTTTCGTATACCAAACTACATTTAAAATGCGAACTCTAAACCGTCTTGTTACTCAGTGAGGTTCGAAGGACACGAATTCTACGAAAATTCGAACTTTCTTTGAGGAGTTTTTTAGTAAGTTATAACTGCACGCGATCTAGTTTAGATAAGAGTGCGTGGTTTAGATCAATTGCACAGATCAATATCGTTTTAAATTCCAAAGCACTTTCGTTAAGCTTCGTAATGTATTCTGCTTAATGCACCCAAAGTAAAGGTACTTAAACTTCCTAGATGATTAAAGGACTGGCTGTATTGAAAGATTACTCATAGTCCGACCGTGGCGCGAGCGAAGTTGGCCACTGTTCCACGAGGTGAATGAACTAGTAACTTGCACCTAAAGTTGTTGTTACTGAAGGGGACATGAGCCGTACTCGCCATGCCCCTTTTCTGCGCACTGGATCCACTGTCTAAACTCACATTTACCTGACTTCACATGAGAGGGTCTAGCATAACGGTCACATTAAGGAACTATCGCGGTTTGGCCCTCAGTCTCAAGCAGTACTAGGTCGTCCCGTTAGAGTTGACAATTTTGTGCGGCATGACTGCTAGTGCGACGTAGTGGCTGACATGACGTAAGGTCGGATCTCACAGAAGTGATGGTGGTCGTGGCTGGACCACAGCACACAAGTATGTGCTACTTGAGCGCGTGTTATTTTGAAGATCTAGGTTGTTGAGTAGATGTACCTAACCAAAACGTATACACTTATTTATCGCCCATATGTGAAAATAGTTATCATTTGACTTTTGAGGGTGCCACTAGGTCGCCAGACTAGTGGTGGCCTATGCGTGAGTTGGATTGGTAAGTGGGGGGGGGATTCTGAGGCATCGCAGTCAACCCCTTATCAATGACAAGACCAAGGCTTAGGTGTTGTATGCCAACAGGCATACACATCTGCTAACCTCACCTTTTGCACACGTATTAGTCGCACAGCTGACAATTATCGTCTACACTTTGTGCTTGACGATAAAGGCATGTATAAGGGTAACGAAACAACAATAGGCGAAAACAGGAGTCTTCGGTTTATGTCTCTGTTGACAAGTACCATGGGAAGTACGAAAAAGATGTCGTTAAAGCGGTCGAGCCTTCCTTTTCATAGGAACTGGTAGACTAGTTGAGAAACAGAAAGTAGATTTCCAGAGGTATGAGATATGCACTAAAGTGATGAGATAAACATCGCCTCAAAACTCGAGAAAATCGGACCCAAGGTACAAGACACAGGTTTGCTGAGAACGTTCTTAAGAAGCCAGAGGATATACTTTGTCTCCCAAGACAACTAGGAAGTCCGTCTTTAGCTTTGGATTAACTAAAGACATCCTTATCAGTAAACATATGCATGACATAGCCAACAGTTACTCTCAAGGTCGTTTGTGCACTTAAAACTCTACCAGTTCTGACATTTGCGTTGAAGAAGGCAAGCAGAACGGCTGTTCCGGCAGTGTGTCGACTGCGAAATGGCATTCAAGGCTACTGTCAGCAGCTCATACATGCGCAAATCTACTGCCTGAAACAAGCAATGTTTGTAAGCGAAAAATTAAAAACGATAAGACTATCCATGGAAGAGTACCGGAATTTATCAAGATAGGAAGGGTTAAAACAACAATTAATGCAATAATATTTTGAGGGACACACGAAATTAATTGTGTGTATACACACAATCTTGGTGAAAAGTACCGATGCGTAAATCCAAACTCAGTGCGAGGGCAATGGAAATAAATTTTGCCAAGCGAATAGATTTATGGGCAAAACTCGAATTATTCAATAATGCAAAAGGAAGGAGAGAGAGAGCCAAAGAATACAAAAGCAGTTTGAAGAGCGCGTGTTTCTGATCAACCAGGCTACCCGGCATATGATGACCTTGATGCTTCTTGTTATCTGGGGCACAAGATTTCAGATCTACTAGTTCACTAAAGAATCCATACCTATCATTCAGTATGTATAAGGGATGTAGCCAGTGACTTGGAAAACGCTATTTGGAGATAGAAAGATAAAAGGCATGCATATGTCTGCATAACAATCATTCCATTCATTGATGTCGGGTAAATATTTGACCATCAAGCACAAATTTACCAAGTTTTTTGGAGGTCTCAACGTTTTCCGCCAAGGCAACGAAGCTCGGCAAATCTTTCCATCTTTCAACCATCCGGCGGGAGAACAATTTGGCTCCCACTTCATGTGTGGCATACTTTATCTTTAATTTGTATTGGTGGCCTCGAAGACTGGTCGTCCGCGCTAGTTCGAAGAAATCGTCCAACTGCAGACAACTGTTTGGCTCTCGGGCGATCTTTAAGGCCATGGTCATATCCCTCTGTATCGTCTTTAGGAGAAAAGAAGTGTTTTAACCCTTACAGGCGTCTCTCATAAGGTAAGCAACTTAATCCGTCGACCAGCTTCTTTGCTCTTTGTTGTACGTTCTCCCGTTCTCCAACCTAGTGATATAATATTTGTGTTCTCTGAGTATCAGTTATGTTTATATGTTCAAGCTACTCATGGAAATTCGTTGACGAAATCATTTTTTGAGCATATTGTGTACAGTTTTTTAGGCAGGCGCGATATCGGTAATTTTTTAACATTGCAGAAAAGAGGAGCCAAAGAAAATTGTTCAAGGAGCTAATGGGCACTAGCGGTTAGCATTTATCTGGTCATGCATGGCCAACTTGGTCTCCTGTTTTACGTTTCACAGGACCGTAAATGAACTTGAGCCGGAAAATCCAGAGTTAATTGGTTTTCTCTGCTTAGAAAAAACTGCAAATGTTGCTGACTAGTCGTTTTATGTACATTTACTGGACAGCAACTTTTAGTATGCTCTGGTGCTAAATTCAGTTTTAATTAATTTTCAGTCTTCCTCTTAATATCTCGCAGTTTATCTTTTTTGATTTACGGACATCTACTTATTCCTCACCATGCTGAAATATGCCTTGTCGCTAAAACTGTGGTTGAGTAGAAAATTAGATAATGGTCTCAGGACTCAGTTACGCACAATATGTCCGGGTGAAACTCCAAAGCTAGGATTCTCATCTCGGTCATCTTTTGAGTGACCGTCCTTGAGTTTACGATAGTTGTGTAAAGCGCATTCCTAGAATGGTCGTTGCACGCGGTGTTCAAATACAGCGGGCAGTGCGAACCGTAAGTTTTGGGCAAACTGGTAAATGAGGTTTTGGTAGGCGGGGAGCAGAAATGCCGGACTCTTGATTTTGGCAGATTCAAGATTAGCCACAAATGTGTGAGCATTGCAAATTCTTTCAGACCTGTTGCTCAGGATTTCGATCTCAAATCGTCTGATAATTTACACCAAAACGCTCCGCCTTTTCTTTACTATGGGAATTCCTTTATAACAGAAGGGTCATGCAAAACAGAATTGTTAAATACATTCGGTGGGATACCAGTGTCGCAACACTCTGTTTCTCAGTGAATCGAACTGCTGCGACACTGGTATCATACCAGAACTTCCCCCTCTGCCCAGCAAAGTATTCTTAACTTTCTTGAGAATGGTGTCTTTCCTGATCACTGGGAAGCTTTCATGATTATTTCAGTATTTAAAGCTGGCTCTCGTACTTGTGCACGAAACGATCGCGATGCTCATAAAGCACTGTCTTGTCAAACAATCTGAAGGAATATTTGCCACCAAAATCAATGTTTTTTGCAAAGCCAATCAAGGTCCATTGTCACATTAACATTTTTATAATAATAACAATAATATAAATTCAGTATAATTCAGCATATATGTGAGATAGAGGGAGGGCCTTGGAAAACCCTATTTACAGATAGACGTATGAAAAAAACATACGGATATTTACATCGCATTTATGCCAGTCAATGTTATCATTTCGAGCGCCGACTGATAGCAGAATCCATTATATGTCCCGGGAAGTTTTACGGGTACATCCGCAGTAGGAGGAAACATAGGGACGAAATTGTGTGTCTAAAGGATAGCCCCGGAAACTTAATAGTTGAAGGGCCACAGAAAGTGTGATTACTGTCTCAGTTTTTTCAATCAGTTTTTACAGAGGAGTCCTTAGAAGACAATCAGCAGTTGGAAATGGACCGAGACAGCCAGGAGCTTCAAATGCGCCGTCGAAGAAGTCAGACGCGTCCTCAGTCAAATAAATCCTGATTAGTCTCCTGGACCCGGCGGAATTCCCGGACTAATACTTAAGGAGCTATCAACGGAGCTGTCAAAGCCTCTTTCGACTCTCTTTGAGCCGTCAATGAGAACAGGAAGGCTGCCCTCACAGTGGAAGACAGCTAACCTCGTTCCATTGCATAAGGGAGGTAGCAGGATGACAGCAAGCAGCTTTAGGCCTATTAGCTTAACTTGCCTCCCTTGCAAAACGATGGAAGCTATAGTAAAGAGCGCTATACAGCAATTTTGTGAAGAAAATAACATCTCGCAGGATTTTCAACATGGCTTCCGGAGAGGACGTTCCTGCCTCTCAAATCTGCTAGCTTGTCTGGAGATCTGGACCGGGGTTCTAGAAGAGGGTTTTGAGGTCGATGTCGTATACATCGATTTCCGCAAAGCTTTTGACACAGTCCCGCACCAACGTCTTCTTCACAAATTGAGCACCATCGGCATCCGGGGAGATCTTCTGAACTGGATTAGGGCGTTTCCACTTGGTCGGAAACAAAGTGTCTGTATCGGGGATGATATAGACAAATAGATAGATAATTTTTATTAAAGACCCGTCGGGGTCCCATCAAAGCAAGTTAAAATAAATCTACATGCGAGTTTTAGACGATGTAGGCCGAATCTTTACAAAATGCAATTCATAGTTTCTGAATTATTAGTCCATTAAGAAACATGATGATTGAGGGGTGAAAAAAACTCCTTACAAAAAGTTAAAAATGATTGGATTAATTTTACAGGAGAAAAAAACCCTCAATAGAAATAATAACAGAAAAAAGCGAGCAGGACTGGCCTGTAGGTGGCGGTATATAGCGGAATGTTGTCGGTCATCGACAGGGTAGCAATAAATCTCAGCCTTGAGGGGTACGAATGTGGGTCAGACAGGACTGGCTTGCAAATGGCATTGTATTAGGTATTCACAACTGAGATCGTCTGGGCCGGATTGGTACGCCGCGTCAAAGAGGCCAGACGAGAGGAACCCAGATGCGATCGGCCACAGCACGCTTCGAGCTCAGCCGAGCAGTGAGGAAGGGAGGTACGACCGAACTACTAGTAGACAGTGAATACGGAGGGTTCCGCCGTGAGCGTCGACAGACCGCATGAGGTCGGAATGCGGGAGATGACATCAAAAACCGCGAAAATTGTCGCCATGGGGGGGAAGGAGAGCAATGAATTTGGAAACCAATTCAAAACAGGGGTTTCTAATGATATAAGTAAGAGTTTCCACTAGATCTACCACTAAATCCCAGGAGGACCCTTCTCGAAGTCAAGAATCTGAGTGTTCGGGAATGAGACCGTTAACAGTGCCTTTATGCTTTCCGGTGTATGATGTTTGCGTAATTTCGACTTGAATACCAGTAACTTAGGTGATAATCTAATTTCAGGCGGAAGATTATTCCAAAAGAAGGCATTTTTGGACGCAAAGAAGAGAGAGCGCTTAGATGTAGTACAAAGAGGCGGCGGAATCACCATGCAGGAGTTGCGCGTGGCATAAGACCGATCTCTCGGAGTGAGAGTGTCAATGAGCGGAAGACTGGAGCTAGAGTTGATGCGAAAAAGGAAGCAAAGGCCAGCTTCGAGTCTTCTAACCCACAAAAACTTAATGTTCGCCAGCTGACATCTCTGAGTATAAGAAATACTGGACGAAGCTTGAGAGAGCAGTTTACGGGTGAAAACCCTCTGAACATTTTCGATTTTATTACGGTCGCAGGCGTTCATTAAACCGAAGAAAGGAGAGCAGTATTCTAGGACTGGAAGAACAAACATTTGATAAAGTCTTAGCTTCATTTTTGGAAGAAAAAACATTATGCGATATGAATCCACATATCTGCGCGGCTTTGGCAGAGATTCTATCTGCATGAGGTGATAAAGCAAGCTTATTTGTATAACTTAGACCTAGGTCCTTTATGGTGAGACATTCTGAGAGTGGGTTATTCTGAAAAATTATGGGACCAGGAAGTTTGGTAGGACCAAAAGACATGAAACTACACTTGGATGATGAAAACTCCATCAGCCATGTCGAACCCCATCTGCTTAAGCGTAGTAAATCGGCATTTATTTTTTCAACACAAACATTTGCGGTGTCCTTAGAGTATGAGTAAGCACACTTGAGGTCATCGGCATAAGTAAAAGTTTGCGAATTTGCGAGTTCAGTCGAAATATCATTGATGTACAGAAGGAAGAGTAGCGGACCCAGAACCGTTCCTTGAATTACGCCACTAGTGATTGAGTGTGGTGTGGAGTAGCTATTACCGACCATGACTTTCTGATATCGGTTGGACAGATAGGACCTGATGAAATCGAGTAGAGGCGGCCGGATGCCGAGAGCTTCCAATTTTACTAAAAGACGTATATGGGGCACCTTGTCAAATGCTTTGCTAAGATCAAAGTAAATAACTACCACTGACTGCCGCTCATTACGAAGAGAAGTGATTAGATTAAGAAAAGCCAAGTGGCATGTTTCGCAGGATCGTTCAGGTAAAAGTCCATGCTGACTAGAGCTCAGAAGCCGATTAGCTAGACAGAAGTCAAGAATGTGATTGAAAATAATCCTTTCGAGAAGTTTCGTTAGAGACGGCGTTTTGTGCACGCCCCGATAGTTCTTAACATCGGACCGAGATCCTGACTTGAAAACTGGAATGATAATTGACGTTTTCCATGTTTCAGGAAAGAATCCTTTTTATAAAAAAAGAGAAAAAATGACTAAGCAATATGGGAAGGTTGGGCGCTTGTTTAATAATCGAATTCGGAATCTCGTCCGTTCCTGAGCAGTGTGAGTATTTCAAACGGCTAATGTGTTTCTTAATGAGATCTGAGGAGACATCAATTGTACTCAGTGTCCTATCTGAAAGTGATCGAAAGAAAGGAACCGGATCGGACTCGGTAGCAAGGTGTTTTGCAAAGAAAGCACTAAACAACTCCGCCTTGTCAGTGTCATCGGTGAGGAAGACTTTGTAATCATTTAGCATGGGTGGAAGTTCATGACCACGCTTAGAGGAGGACCGATGACGGAAGATATTAGCGACGGATTTGCCAGGGTTCGAACCACTGAGAGCAATTAATTCTCTTTGCCTGTCGCGCGCTTGGCGCATCCTTGAGGCCATCTCAAATATCTCTGTGATTCTAAGTTGAACAGATAAGGAACTAGTGGATGGGTCACGCAGTTGTCGCCTCAACTTTTTTAGTCTGTTCTGAAGAAAATGAGGAACAAGGGAATCTGAAGAATTAGGCTTGAGATATCTACGCGGCACAAACTCTAGAATGTCCTTGGAAACATTGGACATGACATCACGAAGAATGGTTACATCGCTACAAGTGAGGAAGCCACGCCAATCCAAAGATCTAATATAGTTATTTATTACGTCGCTATCTACGCAGTCGTAGTTCATTAAAGTCTGAACGGCGCTTGTCTTTTTTGAAAAGGCAAGCGGTAGGCAACAATGAATTAATACGTGGTCACTGTCAAAGAGGTTCTTTTTTAAAGCAACAGAAAGAGGAGCAATGTCATTGGTAAAGATTAGATTTAAAATGTGATTATCTCTTTTTGGAGAGCGCACCAGTTGGGACCAATTAGAAAAATTGACAATATCTTGAAAGGGCTGGAATCGGGGTGGGCAGCTATTGGAAACCCAGTCAATTTCAGGAAGGTTAAAATCCCCAGTGATTATTTTAACATCGAAAGCAGCTTCCGAAATTAATTTAAAGATTTCATGGAGTTGTGAATCATCACTGGCTAAAGAATTTGTGGGATTGTAGATACAGCCAATAATTGCCTTTCTTTGCGGCGAGAGAATAACAGATGCAAAGCAGAAGTTTCCCGTGAATGAGGAAACATCCAAGTAATAGGGAGAGTGCTTTAGGTAGGATTTAAGATAAAGAAGACAACCACCCCCACGCCTAGTCGTGCGGTCTTGGCGGTAAATATCGAAGTCATCTATGAGAAGGGCAGAGTCAGGAATTAGTGAGTAGGTCCAAGATTCTTTTGCACATATAACAACAGGCGTCATTTCCAGAGCAATGGCTCTGATTTGGGCCATCTTGTTTATAACAGACCTGGCATTCAATAATATAATATCTAATGTGTTTCGAACGGCAATGCTATTTTCGACGGTATTTAAAAAAAATTTGGAGGCGGATGTGTAAGCTGCGAATTAATGACACTTGGAAAATAAGTACCAGTTAATTTAGAGTTATTGACGTACAGGGAGTCAGCAAGAGAAGGCTGATTATGAGATCTAAAGGAGGTGGGGATATAGTTTTCAAACATTGGATTGCTAGGGGAGTTAGAACATGGATAGACTTGTTGGTAGTTAAATAATGGAGGAAGGGGAGGAGGAGGGAGGCTAGAAGGAAAGTAGGAGCTAATGGGTGAGGGTAGGCCACAAAAAGACTGAAATGGTGGGAGACCAGGTCTAGATTGGAAGTCAAAGGAGATAGGTTGACGTACCTGAGAGCAATTGGCCTTAAGTTTAGGGAAGCCTGAACTAGGTTGGGGCATAAATGATTTAGGGCAATTAATGTATGAATTATGAACAACTGTCGCCGAGCCCAACTGAGCACGACGGAATTATTCTGCGCTCCAACTGGGACAATTTCGACTTGGTTACCATTCCACAGTTACAGTCTCTGACATTGATACTGGAACCGTACGTACAGAATTACTTTGTGCATTTTTGGAATATTTTTTCACGCATCGAAATTCGCCAGGAACCTGGATTAAGTGCAATTTGTTTATCAGCACGGTTCAGCTGACAACGCAACGGGATACGCAACCGATTTACGGATATACAGCCTAGAAAACCAATCGCTCAAAATCCTTCAAGGTCTGCAGTTATTCAAGTCCCACGAGACCTGGAAATGGCTAAGTCGCTTCTGATTAAATTCAACAAAATTTACCGGATTTTAAGTATTTTTTCGCTTATTGAGTTTTGAATACTCACTTTAATTCATCATATATAAGGCGACGTATTCGTTATAACATCGAAAGCGAAATTATACATATTATATCACGTCGAAGTTTATGGATTCTCAGCAAGCCAACTGTAGTAGTACGGCCAGCGACGGCACCTCTTTGGAAGAACAGTCCGGTGAGTTGTCCTTCGTATCCAGAACCTGTGCTCGCTCTACCTTCGCCTCCAGCCAACGACCAGCAAAGCGTGCAAAAAGCGTAAATACCGCAAAAAGTGTGAGGTACGAAGACGAGCCTTGTGGTGGGTGCGCAGATATTCAAATCAAAGTAGAACAACTGGAAAAGGAGCTTGCTGATTTAAGGACTTTCGTGAAACAGACCCTAGTCGGCCAGAACGTGTCCAGTGTTAGAACCCCAAAAACGAAGAGCAAAACGCAAAAAACGCGCAAAAATATCGCCTTGGGGGAACCTTCAAACACGAGTAGCAACTCAACAGCCAAAACCTCAGACGCCGGTAACAACAGGACAATGAAAATGAAGCCGCCGATAAAGGGAGACTCGATTCCCACGCACGATGTCTTAAGCGATGTCGCAAAAAAGTTACTTGTCGCGGAAGCCATCTCAACTAAGCCTCTTGCTGTAAGTGATGGGATTTCTGTTCTGCCTGGAGACGATATACCTGGGTCATCCAGTCTACTCTTGCCCTCTTGTTCTGGCAACCACCCTGAGCGCACTACAGAGCACGTAGCTGAATGCGAAGACGTAAACCCGTGGGTAGAGGGGAGAGGGAAACGCCATGACAGGATTCTGAAGTCCCAGCCAGCCCTGATGGGTTGCTCGGGACAGTCGGTAGACAGTAAAAGTGTGCGTCCAAGCGATGACTCCGTAAATCGTCCTCGCCCACATGCAGCGCATTCACCGGAAAGACAGAGTACGGAGGACCATGCTCGCCAGCAGTGTCTGGTTATTCAGGGTTTGTCAGAATCGAATGCAGTCAGACCTGAAGACCGTGTCTCAGAGGACCTTGCTTCTTTTCATGGTCTGCTAAATCATTTACTGCCGGCAGACATGGAAATAAAGGTTCTGAAAGCATTCCGGATAGGAAAAAGGAGTGAAGACAGGACAGTAGCACAACCACCTCGCCCTCTCAAAATTATGCTGGAGAACAAAGAGCAAATCAAGTTTATCCTCTCCAAAAAAACCGATCTCAGAAACACACACAAGCAGGTTTTTTTTTCAACCGGACTATTCACCAGCGGAACGGTTGAAACGCCGGGAACTTGTCTTGGAGTTAAAATCAAGACTGAAGGATGGCGAACACAATCTGGCTATCTTCAAGGGGAAGGTAGTTCGAAAATATATGCCGTTTCAGTGGAACCAGCCTGTAATACTACGAACGACGACAGCTACTCAGCCAAAACAGACACCTTCGTTGAACCACCTGAGCAAGGCGCCAACACAAGTGAGCCCGTAGCGTCCAGTGATCTGACTGAAATAATGCTTGTAAATGGAACCAATCAGGTAACGGAAGAGCCTAGAGAACACGACGTCCGCGATAACGGAGTAATGCTCACAGCAGTAACAAATGCAACGGGAAATTCGGCTGGTGCTAAACTGATGTGCTTGTACACGAATGCCCAAAGCCTCATATGGAAACTAGACGAACTAAAACTTTGCCTTGTTGAGCTGTCTCCAGATGTTTTAGCAGTAACTGAGACCTGGCTCTCCGGGAATATTAGCGATAACGAAGTAGCCTTGCCTGGATACCAAATTTATCGGAGGGACAGGCAACATCGTCAGGGTGGTGGTATCGTTGTGTATGTGAATGAAGGTCTGAAAGTGTCGGATAACACCACCAAGTTTGCGTGCAGTACGGAAGCTATCTGGTTGACCATCAAGGCTACCGGTTCCCCGTGTCTCGATGTCCTCACTGTCTACCGACCACCTCGGACAGACCGAATCGCCGACACTCAACTATTGGAGCAGTTTGAGAAATTTTCCAGTCGACCTAACATCATGATCATGGGCGACTTCAACGCACCAGGAACAAACTGGAATACCCTCCAAGCGTCAGGTCCAAAATCGGCATTCGATTACCGCCTGTTGAGCAAAACATTAAATGCGTGCCTCACACAACATGTAATGTTCCCAACGAGAACACGTGAAGGACAAAGGGCAAACTGCCTGGATCTGGTCTTTACGAAAACACCAGACAGCATAGACGAGATCGTCTCCATGCTGCCCCTTGGCCGAAGTGACCACGTAGTGCTTATGTGGGATTATTCGTTATTCTCCATTTCACATACTCCAGACCACAAAAGGCGTAATGTTTGGAGGGGCGACTTTAATCAGATGAGGGCAGACTTATCCGGTCTTGACTGGGGCTCTTTGTTTACGGGAAGTGCCAACGATGACTGGGAGCTGTTCAAGAATGTCCTTCTGCAGCTCATCAACAACCACTGCCCACTGACTAGTGTAAGACTGAACAAACGCCCTGGGTGGCTAAATAGCAACCTCAAGAAAGAAATCAACAGGAAGCACAAGTTGGGGAGAAAATACTGCGTCACTAAACAAGCTGAATGCTTCAACACCTACAAGACACAGAGGAACAAACTGAGGAAGCTGATAATGCAGACGCGGCGGGAATTCGAGAAGAACTTGCTACAAAAAGCAACGCAGAACCCAAAATTGCTCTACAGCTACCTCCGACGAACTACAAGGAACAGGCATCAAATCCCTTTGATAAAGACTACTGATGGCGATGAGATCGCGGATAGTAGGGATAAAGCTGCGTATTTTTCACGGTTTTTCCAATCTGTCTACACAAACGAGGCAAGGTTCCTTCCTCCCTCCACAGAAGAACTGCCGACTCCAAGCGTCAGTGATATACTCTTCTCAGAAGGCATTGTCCGAAGAGAATTAGAGGCATTGAACGAATCGAAGTCGCCAGGACCAGACGAGATTCCACCCAAGCTTCTGAAGGAACTTGCCAGTGAGCTCTCTGTGCCTTTGTCGATGCTCTTTCAAACGTCATTTGACACTGGAACACTTCCTGTCGATTGGAAGCTGGCGCATATTACTCCGCTACACAAAGGAGGTAACAGGGCAGCGACGACAAATTACCGGCCCATAAGCTTGACATGCATTCTCTGCAAAGTTATGGAAAGGATCATAAAGACTGAACTGATGCAATTCCTGGAAGTTCACGGCCTGCTATCGAAATGCCAACATGGGTTCCGAAAAGGAAGATCCTGCACGAAAAACCTGCTGCAATCTCTCCAGAGCTGGACCCGAGCTCTCGACGACAGGCACGCGGTCCACATAGCCTTCATCGACTTCCAGAAGGCTTTCGACACTGTGCCACACCAAAGACTCTTACATCAGCTGAAAAAAATAGGGATCGGTGGCAACTTCCTTAAATGGATCGAAAACTTCCTTGTGGGTCGACACCAGGTTGTGTGCGTCGGTCGGGGAAAATCAGATCCGGCTATGGTCGATAGTGGTGTCCCCCAGGGTTCAGTTCTGGGACCCATTTTGTTCCTTATATACGTGGACGAGATTTAGACTGTGAAGTAGCAATGTTTGCGGATGATATGAAGATATGGAGTGTAATTCGGGGTCCTGCCGACGAAGACAGACTGCAGATGAACCTGAATCGGTTGGAGGAGTGGTCAAACCGCTGGCTCCTGCGGTTCAACGTTGCCAAATGTAGCATACTTCGCCTAGGCAACACAGTCAGATCCGCCAGCACAACAGGCTACTTTCTGGGCGGTGCAGCCCTACAAGAGGTCGAAGCCCAAAGGGACCTCGGTGTGCTGACAACGAGTTCCCTAAAACCATCCGCCCACTGTTCGAGGGTGGCAAAAACCGCAATGTCCGTACTGTACGCCATCAAGCGTGCGTTTATGGATTTTGACGAACAAGCTTTCTCTAAGACATTCGGAACATTCGTCCGGCCGCATTTAGAGTACGGCATAGAAGCTTGGAGGCCGTGGGCTGTTGTGGATCAAAACTGCCTCAAAAAAGTCCAGAGGAGAGCCACGAAGATGGTTAGGGGTCAAAGTTCCTTTCCTTATGCAACCCGCCTAGTAAATCTGAACCTCTTTCCTTTGAGTTACAGGCAACTTCGCGGGGATCTCTTGCAAGCCTTCCGCATTGTAAAGGGGTTGGATTGCAGTCTGGCCTTTGAAGACTTTTTTGAATTTGCTACCACGACCAACCTCCGAGGTCACCCGTTAAAACTGCGCACTCAGCAGGCACGGCTGGATGTGCGAAAGTTCTCCTTCGCGGTTCGGGTGGTCAGACCATGGAATGAGCTTCCCGCAGATGTTGTGATGTCACCATCTTTACAAATTTTTAAGAAGAATCTGGACATATTTATGTTCCGAAATGACCAAGAGCGATGAGAAGTCGAGCTCACCCCTGTAACTCCTTCTCATTTTGTCCCACCATTATGGGCGTGTTCGAACTATTTCAGCCCAGAACATCTATCTGTACATCACACATTTTTTACGTTGCAAATGGGGTACTCAAAGGCTTATGCCTATTTCCCTCAATAAACTGAACTGAACTGAACTGAATTTGCTGAATATATAGTAGGGCTTTGATAAGTAACCGGCACGCAGGACAGATAATTATTCGGGGATATAATTGGAGCTGCGGGGTTTGTAGACGTGCTGGGCTGAAGAGACTTGTTAGATCTAAGAGAAGGCGTCGTACCCCTAAACGGAACTGTACTACCTATCTTTTGGGTCGGAGTCTGATTCAATTTTCCAGTCTCACCGTTCTGACGCCAAGCCACGGGTGACTTAGCTGTAGACCTTACAGCACCCAGTGGGACAGGAGAAGTTCTCGGTCTAGCTGATGTAGACGGATTTTCATGTGTCTCAGCGGGACTATCCGGAGGATACGAAACGACAAATGGGGCCGCTGCTGCCAGAATGGGTGAACGTGACCAGTGGTGTACCTCAAGGCTCAGTTCTGGGACCATTGCTCTTCATCCTTTATGTTAACGACAGCCTTCAGGAACTCGACTGCGGCAAAATAATGTTCGCAGACGACGTTAAGCTCTGGAAGGTCATTAAGGGTCCGAATGATCAGAGATCCCTTCAAGATAATCTGCACCGACTGCAAGCGTGGTCGAAGAAATGGCTTCTAGATTTCAATGTGGAGAAGTGTGCCGTCCTTCATCTGCGTCCAACCAACTCTCATTCAAATGAGAGTCTGAGGACATATCACCTGAAAGATGTTAGGCTCCCCGCAGAATCTTCACAGAAGGATCTCGGGGTTTGGATACAGAACAACCTGAAATCAACACTGCAGTGCCACAAGGCTGCAAAAAACGTCATGGGAGTGCTGCATGCAATAAAAAGGGCTTTCGCTAACTTTGACCAAGACCTTTTTGGGACACTTTACGGCACTTTGGTTCGGCCCCACTTAGAATATGGCATACAAGCATGGCGGCCATGGCTAGTAAAGGACGAAGCATGCCTCGATCGAGTACAACGGCGTGCAACAAAGCTGGTAAACGGTCTAAAAAGCCAATCCTACACAGACAGACTGAATTGCCTTAATTTATTCCCTCTGTGTTACAGGCAGAAAAGTGGTGATCTTATCCTCGTCTACAAGATAATACATGGCCTTAAGCATGGACTTAAATTTGAGGACATGTTTCAGTGGCACCTTTCACCCAATCTTCGTGGTCACTCGATGAAGTTACGGACAATAATGTCCAGGCTGAATCTTCGTTCTGAATTTTTCACGCAGAGGGTAGTGGAGAAATTGAACGATCTCCCTCAGTCAGTCGTGGAGGCGACGTCTTTGCAACTCTTCAAGAAACGCTTGGATGATTATTTGTGTCCCCTGTTTTCTCTCGACAGTCTGAATCTGAACTAAGACCCTACGTCCCCACAAATATTTTCTCTGAGACAATGCTACTCAAATGAATTAAGTACTGTTTTAATAGCGAATATTTTCCGTTCTTGTACAGTTATTTCTAACGAGCTGACATGTAATCAATAGGGTTTTCAAAGGCTTTGCCTATTATCATTACCAAATAAACTAAAATAAACTGAATAAACTGAAAAAATGTTTGACCATCAAGCATAAATTTATCTAGTCTTCCATAAAGGCCTCAACGCTTTCCGCTAAGACAACGGAGTTCGGCATTTTTTTCCATTCCTCAACGGGCCAGTGGAAGATGAATTTGGCCCCCGATTCGAGTTTGGCATATTTTGTCTCTAATTTGTATTTGTGCCTTCGAAGATTTGTCGCCCGCACCAGTTCGAAGATATCGTCAAACTGAAGAGCACAGTCTAGTCATCGGACAATCCGGAAGGCCACGATCATATCCCCTCTGTATTGTCTATGAGAGAGAGGAAATATTTTTATCTTTTTTTAGACATCTCTCATAAGGTAAGCTACTTAATCCGCCGACTAGCTTGGTCGCTCTTCGTTGTGCGTTCTCCAGTAGGGTGTAGTCTTGTTTCGTCCAGGGTTACCATGCCTAAACGCACTATTCCAGCATTGGTCGAGCAAATCTGCCGAAAACCCTCCCGAAAAGATCTTCGTCAAAATTGAGGATGGATCTTCTAATCGCACGTAGGATACCCATAGCTTTCTTTAAAACTTTGGCGCAGTGCGACGATGGTCTGATAGTTGACGTCATCCAAAGACCGAAGTCTCTTAACTGGTTGACGGATTCGAGTTGATGACCTCCTATTAAGTACTGAGTTTCAGATATCAACAGTCTCCTGTTGCTCGAACGTAATCGGATAAGTTGTCATTTGTTCCGATTGAGGCTAAGACACCACTCATCACACCATTGCTGCAAGCTATCCAGATTGTCTTGTAACTGTGCAGAGTCTTCCGGCCTCTCTATTAATTTCCACGATTTGGAATCATCGGCAAACATTACGCGATCGCAGTTCAGACAGTCCAGGAAGTCGTTCCCATATATTAAGAACAGAACTGGACCCAGAACGCTCACATGCGGAACACCACTGTGGACGAATGCCCATTCTGATTTAGCGTTTCCGATGCACACACGCTGAGATCTGCCCGTAGGAAAATCGGCTAACCTTTCAACAGATTTCCACTCATACCCACTTGATGTAGTTTACATATAAGTCGTCTGTGTGGAACACTGTCAAAAGCCTTTTTGAAGTCAATGTACACGGCATCGACTGATAAGCCCATGTCAATTTATTTCGTCCAGCTCTCTATGGATACTAGCAGGTTAGAGAGAAAGGATCGACCCCTTCGAAATCCATGCTGATGTATACTGAGCAAGTTGTTTTTTTTTAAGGTGCCGCATCAGCTCCGTTTTTATTACTTTTTCCATCAAGTTTCAACAGATGCCTGTGAGACTCACTGGTCTGAAATTATTTGGGGCTGTTCTCTTGCCACCCTTATATATGGGGCTTATCTTTGCTTTCTTCCAGTCGGAAGGCAAAGCCCCGGTCTCCATAGAAGTTCTGAAGATCCTGAATAACGGAGAGGCCAGTTAGTCGGAGAATTCATTCAGGACTTTTGCGTACACGCCGTCCGGACCAGGGGATTTAGGTCAAGGTCAAGGCGCGCAGCTCAATTTCAAAGATAAGTGAAGCTCTGCATTTATCTGGACATTCTTAAGTAATTAATGCCTGTTTTTGACTTGAGTCCGTTTTAAAAGTCGCCTTTCTATATAAGGTAAAATTTTTTCCCAGTTTGTTTGACAGTCTGGCAAAATAGTCGTATTTTGTAAAAAATCCATTGTAGTGAATCCTTTCCCTACTACCGCTTTCTAGTTTTCGTAGTAAAAAAACAGTAATACTTGCTACTCAGTGCGTGTTTCCGTTTTGATCCTTCTTCTGTAACGAAAAACTTTTTTGTCTGTAATGCCCCGCAGAGCACGTGCTAAAAGGCGAAAGCTTGCGGCCTCCCCACCGTCTCTGGGTGCTAAAATCGTGACTGAAGACATGGCAGACGCCAGCGTATGTTCTTCGCCGTCTGCAGATCTGATTAACTCACAAATCCCTTTAGTACATGTAGAACCTCTCGACCCTTCAGTCGTCCAAAAATACGCCTCTGCTAGTCGTAGCAGGCCATCGGCCGGCGAAATAATCGATCAGCTGATTTATGGCGACATAGACAGCACTTCTGAAAAAGTGCTTGAACAAGCTTTTAAACTTATTGGGGTAATAAGTTCGGAAACTGAGGAACGAATTAAACGCAAGCATAATTTCGTACTGCGAAACATTCCGAGCCACTTATCTGCTATGGAGGGAGCGCATTTTTTCCTACAAAGTTCTGGTTTGAGTTTTAGTGTCGCACAAGCTAAGCGACTTCGCTCGCTTAGCCGTAATGCGCCGATACTAGTTACCCTTTTCTCCATGATAGAAGTCGATTTTATCTTGTCGAGTAGGGAGATGACTAGAGACTTCTGCCGTAAA
>CACRXP010000041.1:1488476-1501332 GCA_902702965.1 Spirometra erinaceieuropaei | reverse complement strand
CAAAAACCACCATCAACTATATTTTTATGCCTTAAGCTCAGGAGTTTTTTTTTTCACTGCTGGTCGGATTTGTGTTTAATCGCTTCCCTTGACAATGCCTGTAAACTGGCATTAAATTAAAATTTATTTATTTATTTATTTAGTGGGCGGTAGTTACCTCAAAGTTTTCCTTAACGTATCTGTTTTGAAGTCCAGCGTGCTAATTGTTTGTTTGATTTGATAATTGGGAGGTAAACTCTTTTATCAAAAGCTGGCTTTTCGGTACACAAAGATGTGAAGAAGTCGGACAACGGATTCGTCTTATTTGAGTTGTCAGACAACGTATTCCTCTGGCGTTCTTTTAGACAGGGAATGCAGTCCAGGTTGCGTTTCGCCTTATTCGCATATCCAAAATTTTTTTTGGAATTTCGCGGGAGGTTTTTCAGAAGTTTTGACTCAAATTCTACCTGTTCTCTCCTCAACGGGTTCCGACATACATTTCTCTGTTTTTTTAAGTCAGCGAAATGTTATAGTTGTTGACATCTGGCGTACTTTGTCAAAAGTCTCCTTTTCAATTTAAGGTTCTTCTTTATTTCTGACGTCACCCACTCTGGTCGGGAAGTGCGCAGCTTCCTCTTACGTGGGCAACAGCTCTCTACCAAGTGCTGCATTATGTTCTTCAAGAAGAGCCAATCGCTTTCTGTGTCAGGTCCTTCTGCTGCATTCCAGTTCACCTTCTGTAGCAGAATTTTAATTCGGGGATAATCCCCTTTCCATACGTTCCTTTCCTCAACAGCTCCAATTTCGGTTACAGAAAAATGAATACACTCCCAAACAAGAACGCTGTGATCATTTCGGCCATGGGGCATGCGATTCCAATCCGAGAATGCAACTATCGTCCCTAGTGATGGTGAGATCCAAACAACTGGACTGCTGTTCATCTCTCAATCGAGTGACCACTTTAACATGCTGGGTTAGGAACTCATTTGTGATCAGTTGAATAAATTTCTGTTCGAAGTTTTCTAATCGCGTGTCTTTAGTCAGCCAAGTCTTTGGCAGCAGTCATGGGCAGCAGTTTTTTCCCCTGGACCCTCTAAACTATTAAAAACCACCATCATCTTTATTTTTATTTTTTGTGTCAGGGGTTTTTTCACTGCTGACCGGATTTGTGTTTAACCTTCCCTGGCAATACCTGAAAACAGGTATTAAATACAATTATTACCATTATTAAAACAATTATATGAGACTTCCGCTCAGGGGCTAGTGATTCGACTTTAGCCATCATTTTGAAGAGACTGTGAAAGTCGGTGTAGTAGACTTGTGGACAAGGACCACTGATGCCCATAGTAGCCTCTAGAGCGGGCACCTTTATGTTTGTTAGGCTGTCGGGATGACTGCCTTCACCCAAAGAAGTACTCTTTTGACTTCAACTATTTGTCCGTCCCGTATTTTGAGGTGTGTTTCATCGTTGCTCCTTCGCTTTTCCAGTTTTCTTATCCGTTATTTTATTTAAATTTGCTCCTTTAATTTGTAATCCGGCTACAGAAAACGTCGGAATGCAGATCACTCAGAAATGAAGGTTTCTGTAACAGGAGCTGTGCCTGTGCTTGAGTTTCCAAAAGGATTTTAGGTGTTTGGGACGAGAATTTGAACAGGGCGCTGGCTGAACCTTCCCTATTCTGTATGCTTTGAAAATGCTAAGTGCTTTGCCATCCCTCTGTGGCGGCCAGCCATAATGACCGGTCTGGTGTCATTGTTTAAGACCGCGCTGCCTCAAGGCCACTCACCCTTTTCCAGTGAGCCGGTATAGTCGCGTCGACCCGAAGTCACACGACCGACAGCTCGGTCACACCTGTGTTCGCACAGGCGCAGCTGCCCGTGCGGCCACTTGACCGCACCTTCCCCTGCAACCAGAACCTATGCCCCTGGGACACCATCCCTCGACAAGCGCAACACACACTGACAGGCCACCACTTGAGTTTGGCTCACGAGCCTACAAAGGCGGCTGTCACCTCTGTCTCAGAGACTCTCAGACATGACTGGGCGCAGCCAACACCAGCCCTGGCCTCATCAGTGCCCACTGCCACCTGAAAGGACAACTCTGGGTCCTGTGCAGAATAAACCCCTCAAACTGGTGCCGCCCGTCCCCTTTCAATCTGGGATCTGACTTGGTTGTTTTAGTGCTCAGAATGCACACACTCTCACCGCATAACCATTACACCTTCACAAAGTTTTCGCATACACTTGGAGAGGGTCTAGGTCGTGCTTAACGCTCTCTCTCCCTTGTGGTTCTTGACGCTGATGCTGGGACCCTTTTTATAGTTAAATTTTGCTTTCCACTGAATGCAGCGTCTACTATTGCCTCACATCTTTCGACTGATAAAGCATTCGTCTCCAATTCACGTCCTCCGTTAAGTCCAGATGACCTGCCTGTTGTGCTGGCTGTACCCTAATCCATGAAGCATGTGCTCATCATAATGTTCATAATGTAACAGCCGCTCCAGTCCACCTTTTCTCCGGCTCCGTTTTGTCGGTCGATGGCCGCGACAATCTTTGCCAGGCCGCTGAAACACGACCACCCCCGCCGGCTAGAACTTGGGCCCCTCCTGTCCATCCGTATTGACTCCCGTCTGCCCTCACAAACTATTATCAACTTACGCGCGTCGGACGACCTGGCTTGAAACCCGTGAGCCGCTGTGACTATGCGTCGCCCTAATCCTTCCCTTATCCACCCAATCTCATGACAAGCACTCAACCAGTTATCCCCACCTACTGACACAGACATTCACTCCCTCGTAAACGACACGCCGCAACTGACACTCTCCGGGAACGGAAGCTTATCTCTGTTGCAAGCAAACAGTCAACTCACGGCAACCTGTCCTGTGTACAGAATACACTAGTCCTAACAGCTCCCTGACTTCTGGCATTAGACGAAACGAACTTATTGTGCGTGGTTTAAGTTGATCTCACATCCTGGGCCGCCATAATAGTAATATCTTTTGTGTTAATGTGTTGCTTGTCGAGAAAAGCAACCTTAGATTCGCTCGAAATCCCTCCTTAAATTGCTGGGCTTAGCTTTCGTCCACACGGTGTCCCCATATCTCCGTTGCCTGACATAACTGAGACCTTCCGTCGGCCCTTTGCAGGTTTCCTGGTAATTTTTGTCCGCGGGCCCGTATATATGTAAGCGACCTCTGTTTCTCGGGACTGTATGGAGGAACGTGGTGTTGTTCTGCGACGTTACATTGTTTCTGAGTTCCTTTCTGTTGTCTTTTTTTGTTCAGGAGACTGGCCCTCGGCTATGCCTCGCTCCGTAAACTAACCGTCTCCATGTTCAGCATTTGATGCGATTAAAGAAGCCGTGCTTACGTGTGTTTTTGTTTTCTGGTTTACTGACTTCTTCGACTTTCGCTATTCAGGCAAGTGATGAGTAAAATTTCTTAATTTTTCTACTTTTCATTTTTAGACATTTTGGCTCCTTTTCCATTTTCGAAAATTTATGGAGCCAAAAACATATTGAAAAGGTATCGTGGCCGTATATCACATCCACCGAAGTCATCGAAATTTTGCCCGTTTGGCGGGCGTTGATCTGCTAGCATGACTCCCAACACCGCAGCAATTATCACCGCGTGTAACATATGGTACTTCATGAATTTTCTGATTTTCAGCTTTGCCGTGTGCTCTTTTCTCTCACAATTTCTATCTTCCCGAAATAAAGTTAAGTCTGGATGAAATGTTTGGACTTCCCATTCTTGTGTATTTTTTGTCCATTCAAAGGTCTGATGAACGAGGCTTGTAGTTAAAAAATTGAAAATGTTCGAAGAAATTTTACTAGAAGACTCTTACCTACGTTACATCCAAATACTTCCTATTCAGATAGGTTCCACATAACTAACCTAAAATTTCTATGAGTTGGATGACTAGAAGCAGGCTTCTGTCTCCTCTTTCGCATTAATAATACTTCAAATCTTCCTCAAATTTCAGCCCATACCTCTGTTAATCGCCCTTACAATCTTCGCAATTTTGTCCTTGATTATATCTTCTCCTGCCTCTTCCACCCATAGGCACTTCCTTTTCCTTGCGTTTAGGCATACTTTCATTTCGAATAATCTCCTAAAAGACATCACATCATCGGATAATCTTCATACTTTTAAGAGAAGGCTGTGCATTTACCTGAATGGAGACCTGACTAAATTGTTATTTTTCCCATCCTCCCCGATGAAAATTCCCATGACTTTGGGGGAGGATCATTGTGAATTTAGGGCATCGCCGCCAAGTTACTGCATCCGCTCACGTTTCTCTTCCAGTGCGTGGTTTCGCCATCTGCGATCTCTCATCATAAATTTCGGTTTTTTCAATTTTTCAATCCGTGCATCGTGTCCTTCAGAGAACGTGGTGTCGACCCAGGTTAATCCTCCCAAAAAAAAGAAGTGGAATCATGTTGACGCACACGCCGTAAGTCGCCTTTGTTTCCCCTGCCGCCGACCATCATCAGGAATTCACTCTGGCCCCTGAGATTTCGAGCTTGCATCTCAAATGATGTTTTAATTAAGGTCATTGCCTAATTTTTCGGTACTCAAGTCGAAATTGTGCAAGCGCATTACACTGGAAAGTATAAAATCAATACTGAGGATTTCATTCCCGGGCACCCAACGTCCTGACTTTGAAAAGCGTCTTCCTGGGATTTAATGGTCTATCATGTGGAGACCCTCCTTGGTAATCGTTCCTTGACTCTACCTCCTCCCCGTCCCTCCACTTCTACCTTTTTCTTTCTTCTGGGTAGACATTCCTGTGGGATAATCTACCACTTGGTATTAGGTTGTCAAATAATCTTTCCACAGTTAAGAGAAGACTGTACATTTATCTTAACAATGACTCAGCAAAAATTATGTCTTCTTCATCCTTCCCCGAGAGACTTCCCAATGGCCTCGAGGAAAGACAGGCAGGAATTTAGGGACCATCTCCAAATTACCTCGTGTGCTCGCACTTTCGTCTTTGTGTGTGGTTTCACCCGTCACGATCTCATCATTGATTTTGATTTCTTCAGTCCAGAAATCGTAACCTTTTAGGAACGCCATGATCTCCCTAACACATCTCCTAAACTAGTAGTCCTGGCCAATTTGAGGTACACGTTACCTATCGCCTCTCTTTCGCCTGCCGAACACCCTCGTCAGGATTCCGTTCTGGCCACTGATTTGTCGTGGCCCCATCCCCACTGTCCGTTGTAGTCTAGGTCTACTACAACCTAGCTCCCTTGTGCGCACTGCAATGATGCCTCGTACTCACTTGCTGGTTTTCCTTTATGGTTTTATTTCGCTCCCAGACTGTACTTCCCTGCTTCTCCGTAGTCCCTCTCGCAGAAGTTACCACATGAATATTTTAGTGAAAACACGGACCCCTCCAAGTCTCCATATATTTTCATTTTAGGAATTTTTCACTGATTCGCCTGGAACTCGCTCTTCCAATTTGGAATTTGTGAACATTTTTGTCATGTGTTCCGCATTCTAAAAGCCCAATTTTCTGCAGACGTCAGCAATTCTCCTACTTTATATAACACAATCCGTGATTTCCCCAGTATAATCGAATGCTCACACAGAGTATTATTGCCTTCATCCTATATATATTGTAGACTGTTGGTATTCTCTCAATTAAATCAGCGTTAATTTTGTTTTTATGGTGCGCGCCGTGCGCGGAATAGTAAAAACTCTGATGGTTATTATCATAAGCCAAACGCTGCAATCACTGGCGCCCGAACTAAGTTGCTGTTAAAGATGGAACATCTGGAGATGTATCGGCATAAATGTTTTTATTTATCCGCCCTTGTGAACAAACCCTGGGCATTGGAACACATATACGAGTTGTCATTTGAAGTATTCATCGGTGCCTGTTGCCATACAGTATCGATTCTGCCGTCTGGCGGATGGACTGGTTGAATGGAAATTCCCCGTTTTATTGCGCAATTTTCTCGTCAAAATAGCAATGCTACTCTTATTATTTTCAGTCTCGGAGACATAGATCACCGCTGTCCGCATTATGTGTGTTTTGTCACTCGACACAGCGTAAACTTTGTTCGGATAGTGCCCTCTGAGCGCTTAAATATAATCTATCTTCATATAGGTTCATAAGGAAAATTTACTTTTCTTGGACTTGAGAATTAACAGAGCCATAAAACAGGGTTTTGATTGGTTTGAGAATATTAAGCAAAGACGTCTAGCCCAAAAAGCTAACTAGACTTACGCGAAACGCAAGTGTTACCGAGGTCAGCAGTAGTTGCTCTGCCAACACATGGCCCCGGGGGCCAGACGGGGCTAGGCTCCGTCCAAATTTTTGTGAATTTCCATCCTTTCTAATGACGTCATTCTGCATTATTTTAGACAGATTTCGCTCTCTTATCGTTAAGCATAAGCCTTTTAGCTTGCATTCACTATTGTAAATGAAGGTGGGTAACATATTGTTCACGTAAGGTTTATGTGTGTACAGCGATCAAAAGTAAAATCGTATAACCTACTGTACCGAGAATAAGGAAAGGGAAAATATTGGTAACGTAAATGTGGGGTTATTACCAAGGAGATCTCCTTGCTCGAGCATGGCGGCCCCCTGCGCGATTTTTTTCGAGGACGGGGCCAGACGGGGCTATCGCGTCCACAGCCCCGTCCGTAGCCTCGCCCAAACGGGGCCCAGCCCCGTCTGGCCCCGGGGGCTAGACGGAGCCAGACGGGGCTGGTGCTAGCAGGGTGCCTACGTACATCTGTGGGGTTACAGACAGAGCCATTGATGAAACTGGTAGTGTTCAGTTAATTTTGCACGTTTACAGTCCGTAGAAAATTGCAAACATGCAGAACGTGTTCGAGTAAAAAAAACTGCACAGACGGAAATAATCGCTGATGTTCAGTGCGGAAAAGTGCGATAGGAGGGTAAAACACAAAGCGTATTTCAAGGCTAAATTAGAACGCTGTGAAAAAACGGCTTTTTAAACATTTTACACTCGAGCTTTTTTAAATCCAAAATCGTTTCGACCGCAAGCTTCTTGCCTGGTAAAGAATCCCACGGCCACACCACTCGTTGGCCGAAGAAACATTTTCTGAGGTCTAGTTGCGGACGTTCGATTCTGACCTTCAGTTTAGTTCAATTCATTTCTGGGAGAGAGAAATTTAGGAGTCCACCCTTGAGCTCTCCTTCTGTCATAAGCAACAGAAGCATACGAGAAATTTGTAAAAGGCAATATCAAAGGCCTACAAAAGTAGTATTAAGATTTTGCAGGTAGACGAGCTATTCCAATTCATAGCTGCACTGTCAGATATGCATAGACGTTTAAGTGCGTTGTACAGTAGTTGATTTAAGTACGAATATGCTACAAAGAAAGTAGTACGGTAACAGCGGTCTGCACGCGCCAATGTGAATATCTGTGAGTATTTCAGATCAGTTTGAGATATTAAGATGATTTCGCAAACAAGCGTTTCTGAAATATACATGGTATATATGGTGGTATTATAGTAGCAGTATTCTAAAATATGAGACGCAAAGACGACATCGACTGGATGACATTATGGTGAGTAATGCTATACCAATCAAGCTCCCTCTGGAGAGCCTCGGCAGATGCAAGCATAACGACATCCGCAGACGGTGCATTCCAAGCCTCAGTCATCCGGTTTGGGGGAAAAGAACCTCCGTGCGTTCTGCTTGACCCAGACACATGTTCGCAGAAGGAATTTGACTAGGTCCGTTGAATGTGAGTGTTGGCATTCAATTCGTCTCCCTCAGAAACTTAGATAGCACCAAGTATCAAGAGACAGACTACTGTACAGCACATGTAGTAAAGTCAATGTTTTTAACACTTGGAACAATTCGTTTATCTGTCTGGTTTCGAAAACTTTGCCAATCTGAAAAAACTTTCTGTAGCTGTTTGATGCGTCCACTTCAAATTTTTGATATAATTCGCCTCCTTGTAACAAATAGGGAGTTCAAAGGTTCAGTATCTACGTTTCCCTCAAATAAAAGGAAACTGAATGACCTCGCAGATTTGTTGTAATTGGTAGCTCGAGAAATTCTCCAGGTACAAGACAGCAGTCTTGACCGCGCATGGTGCGGAATGACTGTGTCGGTCGCCTCCAGGCATTCGCTATGGATCAATGGAATTTCGGAATTCACCATATCCTGAAAAGGGCCTAAAGGCGCACAGGCATCCGCTGTACCTCCCACCATGATTTTAGCGCTTGGAAATGGAGGACAGACTACAAGTTTCCGTCATCTAGTTACTTTCATTCGGGACACCTTAACCTGCCAGACCAAAGTGCCCTCTTTCTTTGCACAGATGGGAAGTATCCTTAATTTACGTAAGTATGTTAGCTACAGCAAACACAGTGAGTGAGCGTGGTCGTTTGACATGCGCGACTCTGAGTTCAAGGTCACAACTCTGCAGGAACAGGTTTGAGCCCTCGACAGCAGACTGGTGATTCGGAACATCGTGCAGTATAAAATTATGCTTACGCCTTCTTCATTCCTCAATTTGGGAGATTATTATATCAGTGACCTTGAAAGTTAGTTAGATAAACTCCACATAAAGAAGTTGGCCTAGCACTTCGACTGAAGACGTTCTCTCAACGCTAGCGAGGTGTAGTATTGGGCAAACAAAGGATTCAGGAGTTCGATATAGACTAAAGGAATTTTTAATTTGCCATATCCTCGAGAGGGGGCTTGAAGGCGCGCAGGCACCCCCTGTACCTCCGGCCATGATTCCAACGTCCAGATATGGAAGAGGATCTACAAATTTCCGTCTTTTAGACAGTTTATTTCTGGACATTTTAATCGACAAGACGAAAATGTCCTCTTTCTTTTCAGAGATGGAAAATATCTTTAATTTACAACAGTAGGTTTATTAAAGTAAATACTACAGCGCACTGACTGTGACAAATATCCCGCCAGCACCAGCCCAACCCAGTTCAGTCCAGTCCAGTTGGGCTAGGGTTAGGCTGGGTTGGGCTACAAGGTTGGACCACGGTGTGACAAGGGCGGATGTGGTCCAATTGGCCCAATCTCCGAAAAAAGAAGGAATCTGGAACGTAGACGATAACCAAAGAGTTTTTTGTGAGGTGGCTGATGGGGACTAATTAAGGACAAATTAACTAAGGTAGCAATATCATAGTTTGGCTCTAAACCCAATTGGGCTGGGTTGAGCTACATGGTTGGGCCACGCTGCGGCAAGGGCGGATGTGACCCAACTGGCCCAATCTCCAAAAAATGCGCAGGGGAGCTCGACTTTTAACGCTTTCCCACTTTCCGTAATTAGCACAGACAGAATAAGCACATCAGAAAGGCACGAGATTATGTACCACAGTATAGGTAGAGCTATGATGACGTTACGACATGTCACCACGACGGGACGTTTAGACAATGAGGGCTACTTTATATACTTAATTTTGTGTAGTTTGGCCTTAATATAGTTTATCTTAGCGGTTAAATTAATAATTTGAAACAAGAAATTGTTTCTGCATTAATCCGGAATGAGGTTGGGCCAGAGCCACACCTAACCCAACCGTGGCCCAATGGTAAGATTGGGCCACGTTTTGGCAGGGATGGCATGGCTTAGAAATACAAATGTGACGCAAAGTGCAATTAAATTTATCAGTTTATCCTGACTAACTAGGCAGGTACCAATCATGCGTAACAATATGAGAGCAGATTTTTCATAAAAGCTACTTCCTTGTAACTTTTATTAACTTCTTAGTGTAATTTTTGTTTTTAGAGGACGCTTAAGATGCTGAATTTACCCCTATAGGGTGACAAATCGTTACGCCTCATGGGACAGGGCAGTGAATATTTAATGACAATGTAAGCACCCTCTGTAGCCGACAGTAATCTTTACTGTCTGGCGTCTGCCTGTTCAATACCCATGCGTCCCAGGTCATTCGCTTTCCCCTCGAGTGGTTGTAGGAGCACCGACTTTACAGTCTGGTCGAATACAACATGCGCACAATCACGCATTCAGGCGGCTACAGCCATTCATTCTCCCAATTTGGACGTGCCATCCCTTCGGTTATTCTCCCAATTTGGACGTGTCATCCCTTCGGTTAATGGTGTGCACACTATTTGGACCTAAGTTGCCTGAACTTTCCATCACAAACCTACAAAAACACTCAACAACAGAGTCTCTCTCTCGCTGGTGTGACTTAACACGATTGGTACACGTCCTGGTCTCGTCAGCGGTCAGTGCTTCCGAGGTAGCGACTCCGGGTTACCGAACACGATAAACCCCTCCTTCCAGGCCTTTGCTCTTCCCCGCTGATCGAAACCTGGCTTGATGGTTGAAGAGCTCTGAGTACACTCACTACTTGAGTGTCACAAATTGTTGACCTCGTCGTGCTCAGAAGACAACTACCAGGCCCGGTTTGATTATTGTGGCAGCCGGCGCTCACTCACTGTCTAGACACTTCACCTCTAGGTGACTTCTGTCGCGCCAGTTAAGGCAGCTGCGTAAGACCATCTTCCACACGTTCTGTTGGCTCCCCGGCTGGACCCGCCACAGCCGGCAGGTAGACTGAAGCCGAGCGCTTAAATAGCAATAAGATTTAGACTCCCGTCTCCCATGACGGCCACCGAAGTCACGGATACGCGATCGTAAAGGCAGCAGGATGGTCAGCTACCAATGACTGCTGCTCAGGCTTGAGGGCAGGACAAGTCCCCAACTGCTTAGACGACAATTGCGTGACGCGCTAACAAACAACCTAGTGCTTTGAGCCCCGAACGCTGCAAAAAATGGCCAACACGGATTCCCAGAGGCTTGCCAAACTCCAAGAGCATGTCTAAATTGTGTGGCATCAGCCACCGACTGCAAGTTAGCATTTATCGGTCTCTGAAAATGGAGTTCCACGCGAAGACTTTGCGCCTTTCTCCTGACATCATTGAGTACGATTCCTGTTTGTTGGGCCTCAACAGTTCATCTTCTAACGTGAATATTAGAAAAGGCAGCAGATCGTTAACTGAATCAGGAAGTGGAGATCAAGTTATGAACGGCCTGTCTTTTCACAACAACGTTTCTCAAATCTGCCAAGACACTCCTCATCATTAGGCAGACGCTTCGGAGTACCTGTTGGGGTAGTCCGCCTACTGTATTATAACTGGTGGATTCCGTGTATTGCAGTAGGTTAGGTGCTTAACTTAGCCTAAATGAGAAAAAATGAAAGGGTTTCCTGTAGGTGCCTGTAGTTCAGGTGGATGGGACGTCGACGGTGCTCAAGACCTGTGCTTGCTGTCGAGAGTTCGGGTCCCATCGAGGTCACTGTCTCTCAAATTAGTATTTAGTTAAATCGTAAAAATCTGTCAAAACGGAAGCTAATTCGGAAATGTCTCAACGAAGCTGTTCAAGTGTCTCCCAAATATCGAAACCACGACTTTCACTAGTCGTCGGAGCATGACTTGCTTGTTGACCTGTAAATCGACATTCCAACTTGGTATTCAAAAAGCCATTATTAGATTCAAGTTCACTCTCTGTCCGGGATTCTTCGAACTTACATAATGGATATCCTTCTGGTTCCAGGTTTCCCATGTAGCAATGGAGTGAGTTCCTTCTGTAGGATTTCAAAGTACGCATGCCGGTCTTTCCAGCAAAAGACATATTGACCTTCCTCCGGTTTACAAGCTCTACGCCAATACCCATCATAATACAACTATCGCAGGCGACAACGTCTACCGTGTGCTCCACGGGGTACGAACGGTACAGGTGACTAGGACATTGACCTGTTTATGGCGAGGTAGACTTGCGCCGCATCTACCGCACCCTCTTCCATCAGTAACCTTGCTGCGATAGCAGGAAAACGTCAAGATGGTGGAAAAAGGCCGCGGATGTTTTAGCCGATAAAAATAAATACCCCGCGCACACGTGTAGCACACGACCTGCCCTCATTACATGCAACACCCTACTACAGGAGCGACTTGGACATCATGCGGATGATAATACCACAAAGGCCACATTAAGAAGAGGCCATTACAGCCGGAATATCGGTTTGAGAAGAACTGAGTTATCACGTCAGTCTGATACCTTTCGGGCCACGGCCCTTATCAAGAGCGTCAGATGTGTCATGTCAAGGGATGCGTTGGTGTGCTTAGGGGATGAATTCACCAGAGTCGGTTTCCCTCTCCCATGCACCGGTCTACTGCGTCAGTCTGTCAACAAGCGATTGGTGGAGTTGAAAACAGCTGCTGGAGCGGACTGAAAGTCATTGTCTAGGGCGTGTCACTGTACACATATACGGCCATATTTATGGACCCGTGTGGACTCTGTTCTGTGTATCAGCAGCAGCACAGACCGTTGGGGGGGTCCTAGCCATTACCTACACAAAGCACAAGACAAGACGGTGAACTGGGTGAAGCCGACCACATGCTGGAGATCCGCCTACACGAACACAAACTAGCAACTCAGGAGCTACATTCAAACTCCCAGCTTGTAAGATGCGCATTGGGGAAACTGGGCATATTGTTGGCCTTCAAGGAACGATCATGCTGGGCCGAGATGGAACGTCTCGAACCTGAGACGTGGCATTCAGGTGCCAGTACCTTCAACCGGCATCTTGATCTTCCTAATTCATGTAAAGTCCTGCACCCAAGGACTGGAACAAGACAGTCATGGCAAACTTAAGAAGACGGACAACAACGAGACAGCAGGGACGGCAGAGACCGAATACTCGTCGTAGTGGCTCAACTATCCTCCATCTGGGTGGTGACTATACATTTAAGCAGTTTTCAAACCCGTCAGACAGCCGCCAAGAGGCCGAGGCAACGGAAGAAAAAAATCGGTCGGCCCAAGGTCGACTAGTTGGACACCTCATTCGAACTTTTGTTGCATCCCATACTTCCAATGCTTTAGTAATGGCTAAGCTGATCA
>CACRXP010000041.1:1443825-1478722 GCA_902702965.1 Spirometra erinaceieuropaei | reverse complement strand
GATGGGTGCTGAGCTTCGTAGTGACGAGTATGCCCTGCCACATATACACCGTCGGTAATTTTCATGCACTAAGCTATAGCACGAGTGACACCATCTGGACCTATTAGCGCAGGCATGACCACGTGAAAGCAAATGCTTGTAAGCAATACCCTGACGACCCCCGCCAAACGCAGCGGTGAACCTGGTGGATACTTCTATATAGCCCCGTTCTGGCACTCATCTGTGGCTCCAGGGGGTCGGGATCAGCACGGAGTCCGTACCTCCGTTGCCATCCTTGGCTGGCTGCCTAAGCCAGATGAAGATGTCCAGTGTGCGTGTGTTTTCACATCCGGTATTTCCTGAGACAAATCCTAAACTCCTTCTCCCCCAACCCCAAAAAATTGCTTTGGAGATAGCGATATGCAATCCCGTTTGCAACCTACGTCAATTTGGATAGCCTTCCCACTAAACAAAAGTCGTGACCGCGTAACACTCAACAGTACCTACACCATCACGGCCTAGTCTGCCGCAGAGTATGCCTCTGCAGTTTCCGTGCTATCAATATCTGGAACAACGCAGAATCGGGTGGCCTGTCCACGGTATGCTGAGCACGCAGTTACAAGTTTCGTTAGGAAAACACCGAAATATGTTATTCTTTTGGAAGTTAGTCTCCCTCGCGTTGTTGTCTGAAGACGGCAAATGGGGTTTAGCGCTTTTGCAAAATTTCCTCGCTTCACCTATGTTAACGCCATGAGAGGAACTGTAATTTCACTTTTAACCAAATAGGTCGGAAAGAAGAAGACGGCGAGAGAAGGTGAAACCGCTGCGGTCAAGCGTCCACGGAGATCGTGTTCCAGAACTTTCATTCCAAATTTCTCCTTCTGGATGGGAAATTTAGGACTAACCACCAAATGAGCCATCTAGAGTGAATTCACAGCAACTGATGATAGGGGAGCGGCCCAGGACACCCTAGGAAAGGGGTGATAGCGGTCGACTGAACGCAATTTATGACGATTCGACCAAGTAAAAACTTTTAAATGGAGGTACTAGAGTCTAAATAAATGATTTTGCCTATAAGGTATTGCAGCATTAAACCGCGTCCACCGGACGAAGGGTTAGCCTGCATTGCATCATTCTACGCGGAACAATCGTCTACGATTTTTCTTCATAATTCTCTCTCCACCCTCCCCCTCCCTCCAGCTACGGTATCGCCAAAAAAAACAACTTATAAATCTCTTTCCCTAAGAAAGAAACCGAATATCGATGGTGGCCATCGTCGAATGAAGCGGCTGAAAGGTGAATAGATTGCAGGCTTTCCACAATCCATAGTATTCCGGACGCCTGACAGACAAGGAAATGAGAGAGTTGCAACCTCTTATTTAACAGGTTTAAAACATTTCAAGACATGAAGTTACTGTAGAGGGATGGTAAAATAGACCGATAAGTGTATAGATTCGTTAAAACATAGCGGAATTGTTCGACAGGTGATGTGCTCTGCATAGGCTGCAAGACGGATAAGTTAGGTGGTAAATGTCTCAAGAACCCATGCTATCGTATCGTACAGCAAAAAAAAATCACGAAGCATAAGTTGCAGACGCGATGCCAGATCATAGAAGAAAGCCATCTTAAAACTCTAAAATAAGGAAGGCACTTTTTGGAGCTCAGTCCATGGGTGCCAGTTTTCGTGCCAATAGATTCGGGTCCGAGTGAACTAGCCGGTATTCTATAACTTGCCCTTCGACAGATCCCCGCGAATATACGTCCGAAGGCTGATGAAAAACGAATTCATTAGTGAGAAAAATATATGTACAGTCGAAAACAGATAAGAAAAATGTTGTCAACTTTTTGGTTCAACTCCTGTCGATCTGTACATGGCACGCAGTTCTAGATATCTTCGGGTCATTTTTTCATAAAATTCTGGATCTAAAAGACTGCAGCCGTGATAAAAGCGATAAAAGTACTATTTTCGATTGCACAGCATAGCTGCATCAAAATTACGACGACATAAGACGACGGAAGCCCAGTGATATCTTTTTGAGCACTCAGCTAAAGCTGTAAATAAAATCAGAGTCAAAACAGGTAAAGAACAAACTCGACCAAAGATCGGCGCATTCTTCTCGCCGAACATGTTCCATCATAAGGGCTGGGATAATCGTATCTTTTTCTACCTTATTTAAGGACTCATCCTCGGGGAAGCCTAAACATTTTGGAAAAGCAATAGTTGCATACCTAATCCAAGTGGACCTTCCACGCGGTCCGATGGTAGGATGACAAACGTTAAGGAATCACACTTTGAAAATAATGAGCCCATGAAATGCCTATAAAAAGAAATGTTAAAACACTTATTCCTTTCAAGATGTTTCAGTTACAAATAGAAAGCTCAGATGTGCACTATGGTGCCTAACTAACATAAGCGCGCAGTGCCTTAAACTTTTTAAAGACATGGCTAACCATCCACAAATCTCTTAGCTCCGCATGGCCCCTTTCTCTTAACAGGTAAGCAAACTATTTTCGTAGTTAATTTGTATTTGTGACTGGTTGGGAGAGCCCGGCATACGAGTTAGGCGCGTCAAGACCATAGCTTTTCATTGTACTCAAAGACGGACTCCAGTGAACACAAAACCGTTAGTGCGCCGGCCACGCAGGCCGTGGAGTCACAGATGTACCTAATTTTGGCATTCACCATGTTCGTAGACAATTACGCCATCGCCCTTAAAACTGGGGACCAAGCTCACTGATTTCGCGGATAGCCCTCTTCCATCTTCGAAAGAGTCAATCATTAGAAAGTCGTAGTTGCCCCGAGCCTACATGGGACACGATCAATGTCTGAAAAAGATCTATCTAACCATTTGAAATCATGCCCCATCATAAAATGGCCTACTCATGATAGTAAACGTAAGCCCCAACTCACTAGGCGGTACGCTAGCAGATGTTATTGAAGAGCCCGCCTGAATTTCAGCCTACTAAGACAGTGGGAAATAGAAGCAAATGCGGAAGCATGGTTAGACAGAACGAAATTTTAAATATTTGGCTGCTTTTTAGTTACCATGTCAAACGAAAAACAAAGAAGTCAGAAAACGTCAAATTATAATATGGAAGCTTCTGAAAAAGAGATGTACCTCCATTGTGGCATGCCATGTAGAATCGATGTACCCTCATCAAGACATCTCCAGACAGGAGTAACGTGAAATGTGCTACGATAATCTCATTATGCCATGTGTGCGATCGGCGGTTACACTTCTTTGGTCGCGCTCCGACTGCGCACGTGCCAACGCCGACACTATAGCGTGCGTGTGACGCGCAGTGCATGCCTACCTGTTTCCTCCTCTGGTATTTTGTTTAAGTCAGTTTAAGTCAGTTTATTAAGGGAATGAGGCTTTCGCCCTTGAGCACCCTATTCATGTCGATAAACAGAAATAAAGTCATCAATTACATCAGCAAATGCGAAACGTTAAGAAGTTAGCGGTAACTGTGAGCCAGGCGCAAACTGCCGCCGCTAAAATAATCATGATTGTATGTACAGTATGTTCTCAACAAGTGAGCGTCTAGTCTGCACTTAAAGGATTTTACACTTTCGGAAAGAACGACGGCATCAGGGAGTCCATTCCATGCCCCGATGACCCTGTGTGAGAAGGCGTTCCGTCGGACGTCCGAATGAGCCCGCTTCCTTTGCAGTTTGAACGGATGACCACGCAGACGGTCAGTCCGGGCCAATTCAAAGAAGTTATCAAAATCTAGGGCACACTCACGGCTTCTGACAATCCTGTAGGTTTGAATGAGATCGCCGCGCAGTTGCCTGTAATTTAGAGGAAACAGATTCAGTTCAGTCAGCCTGGTTTCGTAAGGCAAATGATGAAGATTCTTGACCATCTTCGTAGCCATCGCCTGTACTCTTTCCAGTCTTTGATAATCTTTCTTTAACCACGGTCGCCAGGCCTGGACTGCATACTCTAAGTGAGACCGGACGAATGCCCCATAGGTTTTTCCGAACAGCTCCTTGTCGATCTGCACAAATCCTCGCCTCAGCGCAAATAACACCCTTATCGCACTTTTGGCTGCCCTTTGACACTGTGAAGATGGTTTCAGCGAGGAGGTCATTAGGAATCCCAGGTCTTTCTGTTCCACAACATTTGAAAGGGACTGACCACCAAGGACATATTGAAAGGAATCGTCCTCCTTACTTGTCCTTCTGGTGCGGAGTCTCAGGACCACACATTTGTCCACATTAAAATTGAGGAGCCAGCGAGCTGACCAACTGTTAAGCGGGTAAGAATGTCTTGAAGCGCGTACCTGTCTGCATCAGATCTGGTGGGTCTCCACAGCTTAACATCGTCCGCAAATATGATGGCGCTGCATCCCAGGTCGTCGACGCAGTCGTTAATGTAAACCAGGAATAGCAACGGCCCTAAGACGGAGCCCTGGGGTACACCACTTAGAACGGGAGTAGGAGTTGACCTTGAGGCCTCAACGCACACGGTTTGCGATCTCCCGGTAAGAAAATCTGTTACCCATGTCAGCAGCCTTCCTCTTATCCCAATTTCAGAAAGTTTGTAGATAAGGCGTTTGTGTGGGACGCTGTCGAACGCCTTCTTAAAGTCTGTGTATATGACATCAACCCTCCCATCCTCATCCAGTGCGCGAGTCCACTGCTCCGTCGAGAGCAATAAACTGGAAAGACACGAGCGGTTCTGTCTAAAGCCGTGCTGCAGGTCTGAGATTAAATGGCCCTGCTCCAGGAACTCCATAGTTGCTTTCTTAACTATGGCCTCCATTATTTTACAGCAGATGCAGGTTAGACTAACAGGCCGGTAATTGTTAGCATTAGTGCGAGCCCCGCCCTTGTATATCGGAAAGATATTTGCTGTCTTCCATTCCGATGGCAACCTCCCTAATTCGAACGACGAGCGGAAGATGTGCGCCAGTGGTTTGGAAAGTTCGTTCGCCAGTTCCTTCAAGAATTTGGCCGGTATATTGTCCGGACCCGAGGACTTTGCTTCCTTGAGATTTTTCACCTCCCTTTCCACGGCAGCTGCCGGGAAGAGTATGGAGTCAAGCACGGGACCAACAGTCTCAAGAGCATTGCCGGTACTGCGACAGCGAAACTCAGTTTCTCTAGTAAAAACGGAGGCAAAATACTGTCCTAAGTGTTCGGCTTTCTCGTTGTTCTCAATGATCTCTACACCATTATCATCCTTCAGCACCGCGACCGGGTCCTTATTTTTCAGTCTACTGTTCAGATAGTGAAATAAAATCTTAGGCTTCTGTTCAGCCTGTCGTATAATTTTGGATTCATACTCCTTCCGTGCCTGACAGATACATTTTTTGACGGCGTTTCGTTGACGGCGAAATTCTTCGAAATGCGCTGGTGACGCAGTTTCCCTGAATATTTTCCATCTTTTGCTTTTCTTCCGTAGCTGCTTATTTAGGTCCCTAGTTAACCAAGCAGGTCGACTAGTTGTTTTTTGTACTTTAGGTGGACAACAGCGCCTAATCAGATCGAGTGAAATCGTTTTAAAACATCTCCAGTCGTCCTCCGGATCTTCCCTGAGTATTTGGTCCCAATTCACGGACAGCAATTCGTTCTTCATCATATTAAAATCTGCCTTCCATATATTAGGCTGGCCCTCTGTTCTCTTCTGGCGTTTAGAGAAGAGCGAGTAATCCCATAATAGCGTGGTATGGTCACTTTTCGCGAGAGGTGCATTGGAATACACTTCGTCGATATTAGAGAAGTCTTTTGTGAAAACTAGGTCTAGACAATTTGCTCTCTGGTTCTCTCGAAATCTTGTTGGTACCTTCACATGTTGCGCCAGAGGGAGATCGAGTGTGAGGTCCAGTAGCTTATTGCTGAAAGAGGCTGGTCCACCATTAACTGCCATAGTTTCCCACTCTATTGCAGGTGCGTTGAAATCCCCAGCAATAAGTATGTCTTGGTGGCTAGCTACGTCTTTGACTAAACCAAGGAGCGACTCATCAGCTGCACTCAGAAGATTTGGTGGTCTGTAAATCACCAGAAATTCTAGATTTTGTGCATTACTCTTCTTTATCTTTATCCAGACGGATTCATATTCAAGGGAGAGGGTGTGGGCTCTTTCAACTGCTGAAATTCCTTCCCTTACATATACGACTATCCCTCCGCCCTGCCTATTTTAACGGTCTCTACGAAACAGCTGGTAACCCGGTATCGAAATCTCAGCATCCATGATTTTGGCATTAAGCCAAGTTTCCGTTATGGCGATGACGTCGGGGATTTGTTCCGGTACTCTCGCTTTGAGTTCGTCGATTTTCGAAACGAGACTTTGAGCATTGGTATACAAAAATATCAATTTGGCACGAGCAACTCCGGCATACTGGCGTTTATCCATTTCTTGGGATTGAATGCAAAAGCCGGTCGGAGCTGATCGGGATGAACTGCTTTCCATCACTCCTAAGCTGTTAGAGTTATGGGCTTTCTCCAGAGGAATGGCCTCTGGACGCGTATAATTTTTCCGTCCACTATTCGGAGATTTGTCTCGCCCAGACACGACCGCCTGAGGACTTCCAATTTGAGCCCCCTCCATTTTTCTCGCTCCGCGGGTGAAAAGTCCCGCTGAAAAAAAACTGATGGATGGGCGTGTTTAAGCGCAGCTTTCCTGCTCAAAAGTAACTGTGCTTGTTCGTCATTCACAAAGACAATTTTTAACGGTCTCGGTCGGTCTGGAACTTGTTTTGAGTCTTTAATTTTGCCCATCCTGAAAGCCTTTAATACTGTGACTTTTTCGTCTCTTATTAAGATCGATTTGAGATATTCCTGGAATATTTCTATGTCATGTTGTATTCTGTCCTTTGAAGCGTCGGAAACAGACTCAGGCATGCCCTTTATAACGATGCATTTACTGCGATCAACTAGACGGCCGTGTGGTATAATCATACCTACAGAGTCTTCATCGCGTGCATCCCGGCTACAACCTTCCACCGATTCAGGAAGGTTTGGTTCAGCAGGACTAACGCATGACTGCCTGTTAACTACGATCTTTTGAACATTTTTCGTTTTCAGCGGCGCGATTTTCGTGTGCGGCGTAGCCAACTCTTGTTCCCTCGTCTGACTCTCTGTGCCTTTTTGAGGTACCCTGAGATTTCTTTTTGCTCATTTCTTTTTGTTCATTCTTTTAAAAATAATTATAATTATAATAATTGTATAAAGTGCCAGTATACGGAAATTGTCAGGGAAGCGTTAAACACACATCTGAACAGCAGAAAAAAAATTGTCAAAAAGGAGTCAAAATAAAGTTCATGGTGGTTGGAGGGTACGCAGGGTTCAGGAAAAGAATACTGCTGTCCATGAAATGACGGCAGCCAATAAAGGGAGGGGTAGCACTGTATCGGACATTACCAGTCGCCAATTCTTTTCATGAAGTTAAGGCTGGTCCAAGCAGACGCGCCAAAGAACAGCTGTCGCTGTTAGCGAAACAAATTGTTCCAGGTGAGACCAGCCATAATGATCAGAGACTACAAACGCCAGCGCTACGATATAGTCGACCAGCGAATTCAGCAACCAAAATATGTGGGAGCTTTTCTGAGTGAAAAAAGTGAGTAATAGTTCTCTTAAACATAAAATAAGTTTGCAGAGTTTTCAAATTCCAGGTTAGTTTATACCAAATAGCAATTACGTTTTCAAAAAAATGACCGACGATATTTACCGGTACATGCCAGAGGAAGAAATAAAAAGACCTCATAGTGACTGTTACGTAGGGGATGGACAAGATGACTTTAAGCAGTGAGTGGGTTAAGGATGCGGTTATATAAAGGCTTAAACAACAAAAATTGTCTCTTTTACAATCTACGAAATTAGAAAGGATTAAGGCCTGTAAGCCGGCAGCGTTCTTGGTAAGACGAATGTAGATGTTCCGGAGTAAAAAGCCTCTAGGTAAAAAGTGTTAGACGGATTATATCTTCTTCCGCTCAGCATCACACATGAGGTTTAATAGAAATGAACAGAATTCCAGGTCAGGTCTAACGTACATGTTATAAAGGCGCATTCTAATGTCACAAGTTTTAAAGTTTCAGAGGATAAACCCGGCCATTCTACATGCTTTGAAGACTATCAGGGCGCAGAGCTCCGAAAGATTAAGACTCTTGGAGTATGATACACCCAGATCCTTAATAACCCCAGGCACATTTATTTCGTGACAGTCAAAACTTAGTTCAGGTTGGTGGTCTTCGCCAACGACCATGACTGAGCATTTATGCCAAGAAATAGAAAGACGCCATGTGCGGCACCGCTGGGCAAAAACCTATAGGTCACTCTTTAGGAGCTCGAACACGATGTCATGGTCTGCCGGCATATATGGATATGCAACATTCAGATCATCGGCATATATGAAGGGCTTACCATTCTGAAATAAATCGGGTACATCGTGACCAAAAAGGCAAAATAAAAGTGGGCCGAGTACACTACCCTGAATGACTCCACTCCTCGCACACGTGAGGTTGAAGATAGCACTGGAAATATTAAATCGCTGATAGGAGCAAACAGGCGAGTTCTAGGTAGCAGTTCAGAAGACGAAGATGAGAGCACAGGGACAAGAAATTTATTGGCCTGAAGTTTCGGATTGCCACTCGAATCCATCATCAGAGACATCCGCAGATAAAGGTGATGTTGGCACAAGGAGTGCAGTATTTATAGCACGTGGGTGTCGTGGGACCGTATGCGCACTGCAATTAACAGTTCTCGCAATCACCGCTGGGGTCGTACTTGATACGGCGGTGGCTTGTCAGTCCGAGTCCGAGTCGTTACTTGCCGTGATTTCGTCATCCGTGCAGGATGCTGGTGTGACGATTGCTCGGCAAATTGGCTCACTGTCACTGTGATAATTGCTCGCCCGCGCCCTCCCCACGTGACTGATTCCCCTGCCCCAGGGAAAATCTCAGCACGGAATATGGTACCGGGAGTTCATTGTGCTTCTTGATGGATCGCGGTCCTAAGAACCATGACTCGAGCAGCTCGCAGCTCACGCGGTTGTCACCCCTTGTTGGGATTTCAGCCTCTTAAAATTTGAAAATATGGCCGGGTCCCGTCGAGTGTGCCGCCACCTGAGAGTTAGCGTCTCCCCGCCTCACTGCTGCTGCGTGCTCGGCAATTCGCGTACAGAGTAATCTCTCGGTTTTTCCGACATAGTTACTTTGTTCACAACTACACCAGATCCGATAAACGACTCCAGACGTTTCCTGCCGTGGCAGCGGGTCTTTTGGCCTCATGACTTGGCGCCTAATGGTTGCTTCCGGTCTGTGTGCAACCCCAACTCCAAGGGGAGTGAGAAGATGGCGGACGGCTTCCGAGACGTTCTTCACGTACGGAAGAGCCCGTCAGACTTAGGGGCCGGTTGGATTTGGTCTCCGGTGTCCTTTTCGTATGTACTGGTTGACAAAGTTGCGCGGGTAACAATTGGCTCTCATTACCCATCGAAGATATTGTAATTCAGCAACCTTGTCTTTCATCTCACTGCAGTGCGTCTCAACGTGCCGGTATAGCGCCCTTACGCAACTGAGTTTGTGACTGATCGGATGGTTGCTATTGAAGTTCAGTATTTGCGTCCTATTTGTCGCTTTCCTGAACACTTTGGTTTTTAGAACACCACAATCTTTGCAGCAGACGAGGACATCCAGGAAGGCCAGCTGATTGTTGTTTTACTCCTCCATCATAAATTGAATGTCCGGGAAGACGGCGTTGAGATGTTCTTTGAATGTCAGCACTTGATCCCGCCGTCGGGCTGTCTCCGTATGGCCTCCTTTTTACGGTCTACCGAAGGTACACAGGGCAAATGTCCCACTCAGGCCAATCGTATCTCTTCGCGGCACTCCGACGTACGGTTTGGCAAAATGGGTGTTCGGTCGTCTTAAGTTTTTGGCAGAAGGCTCACCAACAACAGTAGCATCTGCAAAGCAATTCTTCGAGCGCATAAAGCATCTGAAGTTAGAGCCAGACGAATCCATGGTATCCTTTGATAACGTTTCGCTTTTCACCTCCATTCCACAGCAACTAGCGATAGACGTTGTTGACCAACTACTGGCAGAGCGCTATGAGGAGTGACAAGACCCTGAAGTCTAAACATCTGCTCGAGCTTCTGCGATACTGCCTCAAGACCTATTTCACCTTTGGTGGACAAATGTATGAACAAATAAAAGGCACTCCTATCGGTTCCTCTCTATCTGGCCTAATCGCTGAAGTAGTTCTCCAACGGATAGAACACTTGGTGTTCGCCAAGTATCAACCAAAGTTCTGGGCTCGCTATGTCGATGACACCGTCGTTGTCAAAACAACTGACATTGAGCACCTAAAGGAACAATAGAACTCGGTTGACCCGGATATTCAATTTACGATGGAAGCAGAAACGAACAACCAACTGCCATTCCTTGACGTGCTTGTGCACCGGTGTACAACTGGACAGCTGCAAACCGCAGTATTCCGGAAATCCACCGACACGAGACAGATCCTACACTTCAACAGCAAGCATCCTCTGTCTCACAAACGTAGCTGTGTCCGCACTCTATTCCAAATAGTCAAAACCCATTGCAGCACGCCAGAAGATAAAAGAGCCGAAAGAATGTAGTTAAGCGTCGTCGGACTAGTTCGCTCTCTGTGTCTCCTGCAAAAGGCAATCTTATGAATACATCTTTCTTTTCTGCAGTCGCAACAGTGGGCTTTTCAGCGCCTTCCCCAATATTTCGGAGGAGAAATCTATCTGGGTATCCGTTCTCCCGAAGTGTGTTCCGCAGCTGTTGGAGTTCTTTTTCAATAGCTTCAGGTAAGGAGATGCGTCTCACTCTAGCCGCCAATCCCTGGACTAAATTCCGTTTGATGTTTAGGGGAACAAAACTGTGGAAATTAACGTATTGTCCCGTCCAGGTTTTCTTTCGGAACACCCTGCGCTGGATAGACCCATCCTCTTGCCTGTGCAGAAGGACATCAAAGAAGGCAAGTTCGTTGTCTGTCTCGGCTTCTGCAGTGAACTTTAGCGAGGGGTGCGCACTGTTGAACTTTTGGACAAGCTCCTCGGTATCGGTGGTACCATCCGCCAGGCAGAAGATATCGTCCACGTACCGACCGTAGAAGACGAGGCCATTAACTGTCTCTTGCAAGCTTGTTTTCTCGACTTTGCTCATAAAAAAATTTGCAAGGAACGGTCCAAGCTGTGATCCCATTGCCACACCATCTACCTGCCTGTATAATTGACCATTGCCCAGAAATGGGACATTCTGTGTGCATAGCGTCAGTAGTTCTTTTAGCGTTTTCACAGCCATGTCTATGGGGTAGTTCGTATCACGAATAACATCACAAAGATAGTTTATTGTTCCTGCCTTGGGTACGCTGGTAAACAGCGATGATACGTCCAGTGATAACATCCTCTCCACCAATGTTCATATTTTTGATAGCTTCGACGAACTCAAAGGAGTCTTTTAAACTTCGAGGGTATAGATAACTTTGCAATGGCTTTAGTCTTTCCACCAGCCATTTTGCAACGGTATGATAGGGCGAATTCCTCATATCCAAGATTGGACGTAGAGGCAGTCCCTGTTTGTGAATTTTAGGAAGGCCGTACATTCTTGATATTGTCGAGCCCACCGGTCTCTGTCGTCCATATTCTTCGCAAAACAAATGGCCTTCTTTTGCAACGTGTGTTTGCCAACTTGACTTTCCCAAATTGTTTGCGCAGAACAACAGCAATCAAAGCACACTTTCACAGAGAGTGGAGTCCCACAAGTCTCGGTGCACGAACCTGCCCTCTTTCTCTTGTTCATCAATGATTGTGTAGATGGTTTGGACTGTAATGGTGTCATGTTTGCAGATGACGCACAAATCTGGAAAGTCATCCAGAATGCTGCCGATGAGACCAACTTTCAAGTAAATCTTTGTCAATTGGACGGCTGGTTCCGCAGATGCTCTTGCCCTTCAATTTGAACAAATGTGCCATACTGCGCCTCGGAAGTCAGACCCCTAGTACGCGGCAATACCATCTGAGAGGAATGCCACTTCTAGAAGCAGAAACGCAGAAAGATCTCGGAGTCTGGGTTGCAGACATCCTAAAGCCTTTTACACAGTGTTGTAAGGCGGCCAAGGCCGCAGCATCAAGGCTGTACGCCATCAAGCGGACATTCGCGGCTCCTCCAAAGTCTTTGGCGCGTTTGTAGGGCCGCATCTCGAATATGTGATTCAAGTCTGGCGACCGTGGATGCAAAGGGATTACAATCTCCTCGAAAGGCTGCAGAGGTGGGCAACAAAATTAATATGAAGTCAAGGTGCACTGTCAAACGAGATCTACCTAAATAACCTTAATATCTATCCTCTGAGTTATAGGCAGTTGCGCGAAGACTTGATACAAACTTTCCGTATCGACTTAGACTGAGCCCTCCGGAACGACGACTTTTTCCAACTCGCCACTACAACTAACCTCCGGGGACATCCCCTCTAACAATGCTTGCCCAAGGTAGATTGAATATGAGAATGTATGTTTTCTCCAACCGTGTCGTAGAACCATGGTACAACCTGTCCTCGGCGATTGTTATGTCTTAGTTTGTAGACACATGTAAATTTCGGCTTTACAGGCATATGCCGCAGCAACAAGCGGACTATGTAACTTAGTAACCACAAAACCAGTCACCTATATGAATCGACGTCTGCATTTACTTAATGGCGTGATTTCTTCACATCGTTGCTTATTTTCTCGATTTTTTTATGAACAGAGAGTTCAAAGGCGCATGCCTATTCCGCTGAAAAACACTGACTGACTGAATAAGAAGAAGAATGCAGTCATTTATAAATCTCCAGATGATTGGTTGGTGTGTGTGGCAAGAACGTTATCTATGAATGTAATAAAGGAGTTTGCGAAATTTAGTGAAAAGGGACCCAATATGGATGGAAAATAAAAAATTTGGTGACAAAGTATTGCCAAGTTACCTGAAAGAGGATGCCTCGTTAGAGAGGATGTCAGAGGAGTCAGGACCAGGAGAGGGCCGCAGACGGAAGATACACTGAACTTATTTTTACTTGTTAATTAGAAGGCCCTTTTCCTTCGACCATACTGAGACATGATCAAGACAGTCCATCAGAGATTGGAGATGGGTCCCATTTTGAGAGGGTGTCCAACAACCACATCATCAGCATATCTAACCAAAAGACAGTCGTTTAGGGATCCTAGGTAATCAGTCTGAAGGGTGAAGAGGTGAAGGGACAAAATGGAACCTAGAATGACTCCACAGTAGTGGAGAGGGATCGTAGATTTCTGCTTGCCGGATTGGACCAATTTAGTGCGGGGAGAAAAATGATCGCCAGGCCAGGAGTTTAAATAATAATAATAATAATAATAATAAACTTTATTCACTGCCAGTTTACAGGCATTGTCGGGGAAGCCGTAAACACAAATCCGGCCAGCAGTGAAAAAAAAACTCTGTGGGAAAGGAATAAAACTATAGTTGATGGGTTTTATGGTTTGGAGGGTTCAGGAGAAAAAAAACTACTGGCGGCAACCTTTTGACCGTCAAGAAGGGAGGGGTTGCACGGTATCAGATATCTGATTGTTTATGGTCCCGCAGATTACAAAAGGGACTACATGTGCTACTTAAGTTCTTATATAACCACACATTTAACCCACTCACCTTTTTAAGACTTCATGTGCACCCGCGACGTAACAGTCACCGTGAGGTCTTTTTATTTCTTCCTCTGGCACGTACTGTTAAATATTGTCGGTTCTTTTCGGTAAAGACTATTTCTATTTGGAATAAACTACCCATGAGTGTGAAAACTCTGCAAAATTATCCCTTATTTAAGATAACCATTACTCGCTTTTTGCATTCAGAAAAGCTCCCGCTATGATAGAGTCGATCAGAGGATTCAGCACCCAAAATGAGTGGGAGATTTTCGCAAACTCTCGACCGTCAAGGACAGAGGGGTTGCACGGAATTGGGGATTATCAGAAGCCTATTCCCTTCATGAAGTTGGAGATAGTCAAAATAGAGGCGCCGGTGAACAGCTGTCACTGTTGGTCAAAGAGAATGTTCCTGTTGAGACCGGCCACAGTGTTCAGTGACCACGAACGTAATCGCTACGGTACAGTCGACCAGTGGATTCAGTCGGGGTTAGAACTCCATTTTCACTATTAGCTTATGATAAAGAAACATATGAAGTTTTGTACCTTGGACACTATGCCGGTGACGAAGATTCGGAACGCGTGCTCCAACGTCTGACCTGGTCTAACCTGACATTTATTCGCTAATGTGAAGTCGTTCTTCAATTAAACATCAGGCACCATAATCTGCCCTATAGCTTTTATCGACTGCGATTTTGTGGTTCGAATCTGCATTTAATTTTTTCGGAAGGACAAAATTAAAAAGACAATTGAATATATACTACCTTACTCAACTAGAGCAACTGATGTTGAATAATACGCAATTCGTGTTATACGTCGCCGACGCTCTTTAACCAAATCACACTACGTCGTCAATGTGGGTTTGGTAGTCTCTAGACTTTGCTGTTTATTTTTTTAGCTTTAGACAAAATTGACATTGGTTCCCTATTTAAAACTTAGTACTTAGTATTACCCACATGCGATTTGTTTTCTAGTTTGCCAAATATGCGTTTCTCCAGCCCTGTAGCGTGTATTTGTTCACACTTTTGTTATATTAGGACTCACGTTCTATCGTCTCCGTTAGCTTTATCCCTCACTAGTGAATAATCAGCTTTTCGTGAATATTCTTCGTCGAAACCGAGCGATCAGATGAATGTACTTTTAAGACCATGCTTCGTATGTGACTCCAGTGACAAGTTTTCCTTAAGACACTCGCTAATTTCTGATTCAAGCGAACCATGGAGCGGGCAACCGAAATGCGGATTTTATGCGCACCAAACCACTGAATCGCTGGCGTTCCCAAGAAACTTGTACCACTAACACTTTTTGTCCTCATCAACGTTCGTGCAACTTTTTGCCCCAATTCTTCCCAAAAATCGACGTGAATGTCTCTAATAATTGTGAAAAACTATGAAGCTGATGTTACTGCGGTGGAAGTGCAAAGGCGAATGTGGTGAGAGCTACAAAAGTGCCACTTATTCTCAGCTGTTGTGCGAACGTCATCCAGGCCGGACCTTGCATATCCGATGTTGTGCGACGTGTTTCGTTTGAAATGCGACTCACCCTCACAGAGCTTCTTAAGCATCTATGCCGAGTCCTCGACCCGCATACTTATTCAGATTAGGTCGAAATATGTCATCTGCCACGAATGCCGACAAAACGAGCCTCATAGTCGTTAGCACACATTGACCACTGAAGGCATAACCCTAAATGGCGACTAGCCTTTCTTACCTATAGTCATCGTCCTAAAATGTCGAAGGTATCCCTCAGTGGCCATCTATGTGACCTTTAGGGATTGTAGTGGGTTCGTCAACATCTCCGCAGGCCTGTTTGGTAAAGCGATGAGGAATCTCGCCACTTTCATGTGGACTTAAACAACCTTAACATACCTGCAAATCCAATGACTGCATAGTCAACTGTCAACTGCCACGGCAAAGCAAACTACCGGTCATAGTGGCTAGCGCGCCGCCCAGGTTTAACATTCCATATTTTTCGGATTTAAGCCACAGTACGTGCTTTAGTGTGATACAGACATTGATGGTCTATCGCCCAAGGCCTAATAACACCGTCAGTCGCCAACCGTTATCAGGTGTAAGCACGCTGATCTGCGTTTGCCGTCGTATCGTTCACCTCTACCACGACCCACCGGATTGTAGCAGTTCAAACGTCGGAAACTTACAACTTATTGTTACTAGGGCCGTTTGCAAGCACGCCTTATTTTCCAGTTCTTATTATTTCGGCACTGTCCTTCTATTTTAGGTGGCACTTCAGTCCCCCACGATGAATCACTCGTATAATTTAAAACATACCCAAGAGAAGGCGAAAACCTTGCAGCAAGATCGAAAGAAGTTACCGATCTGGCCATACCGGAAACAGCTTGTCGATGCGATCAAGGGCTGTGATAACTGTGTGATTATTAGCTCCACCGGCACGGGGAAGTCCACCCAATTACCCCAGTTCCTGCTAGATGGAGGTTTTTCTTCATCAGGTGCAATCGCCATCTCTCAGGTTGGCCTCGTTACTAACTGCTGCATCCGTATTTTCTATTTCGCATAGTTCTTCCTTCTTTCCGCAATCTTGGCCTTTATCCCGCTTGTCAAATTCCTCTTCGGTGCCACTGTTTTCCACCTTTGGGCAGTCGGTCACCGACAGCAGCATGTTGCTGATCGGTTCTGTTTATTTGCATGAAATTTCTTCGTTGAAATGGCCTCATAAACTCGAAATGCACCAAGTACCCTTATTGGTAACGAAGCTAAACTGCGACCAAACTTCTTCATAAGTTCTCCTTGCGCCACCCGGATTTGCAGGTTAGAATACAGGATGATAGAATATTACCTTTAAAACTCCCAAGAGTCGCTGTCGTCCCGATTTATGAAATAGACTTGCATACATACCCGCTGTTGTCTAAAGCATCACCGTATTATTGGAAGCTGTAGATGATCCAAATGCGGTAACTTTGATTATCTGACTTGTCGAGACTCCGTTGATAGTGGTTTGTTCCTCCACACCGACCTTTCTAATGTAAACACGCTCTGTAATAAGTTGTCGAGCGTGGAATTCCTAATGAACTTTGGAGTAACTAATAAGTTAAACGTAATGCATGACCGCAAGTTTTTCGAGGGGCAGATTTATAGTCCTTTCTTCGTAGAACGTTCTCGATTTATTGCTAGTAAACTTCTGAAGCTGCACTGTGCATTTTCATGCTTGGACAAAACATCGCCATATTCATTCCCCGCGTTAAACGAAGGTATTGAACGCACCAGACTGTCGCGATTGAGGGTCTTAGACCACGTCTCCAGTTAAGACTGTCAGGCATGGCCTTTATATTCTTCGTACTTCCGACGCTTTCGATTAACTCCGGCAACATCTGCACCTGGCGTCTCCTAAGGCTATAGAAGTTTCGGGAAGAATGACGGATGGGACCCTACTCCGGGTTTGAAGCATTGTTATTCACCACCGACAAATCTCACGCCAATATAACTTCCAACCTTTTTGGCCGTCATTCATTCTACAGAGCCCATTGTCAGTCTCCACCGTCGACTTAGTGGTGGATTGACTGCAACTTCATGTTCATGCCCTTTCATAAATAGCCAGTAAATGGTCGTCGTCATAGCCCTAGAAAGGGTTCCTCGCACTCATTCTTGAGATTATGGTCTGGTTCCTGTAACGTCATTTAGGACTACTCCGACTCATGAGTTTCAGCTGACTAAGATACTAGAAATATGTGCTTACTTAACCCCGACCTCGTTCGGAGCTCCATAGTAGAGATTCATCGAAGTGGAGGTGCCGTTTAAAGCTGTGAGTTGCCTCCCATTCTCGAAAGCGTGGGGAATTTGCGCTTGAGAAAGGAATTGGATGTCTACAGCGCTCCCATATATCTGGTGTTTCAGTTTGCAGCCCGTATTGACTGTCCGGCTACTTTATTATCTGAAGTTGTCGAGCTAAACATTTTAATAAAGCTAACCGACAATAATGAAAAGCAAAGATGTTCAAACCGCGGGTTTCGGAGTATGTTGCGAGTATGGCAATAAGGAAGCAGGTGGCCTGACTACTGAACTCTCCTCAGGCTATCAAGGAGTTTCTAGCGGCTCCAAATACCTAGATGCAGTAGTCACAACGCCCTTAATTTTAGGGTTCTTGAGTCTTCACAGACGATATGTAGCCCAGATTTGTAATTCCTCTCTTTCCCTCCTAAGTATTCTGTATTGAATTAATTGCTCTTGTTCAGTGAAACTTTCAACCGTCTCTGATCCTATTTAGGGATCCTAACGACTGATCGTCTAACCTTAGCCAAGTGACGAAAGGACGCTAGTTAAAGTATGTGACCCTCTCATGCTTTACTTAGGGTTAGTCCATAATATTTAAGTCCCTTGATTTCTGTTAATAATGAAATACGGGGCTGGAGGATTCTGACGTTTGTTATACCTCCAATACAGTTCTGCTTGCATCCTTGTCCCTTACGTGTTGCAGTTTTCAGTCTCATTAATAGTCAATGCTTGTCTTCGTCACTCAAGTAAAATGACGACAACTCATTTTTCTAGCCGCGACGAATAGCCGCCATTACCGTTGCTCAGCGTGTTGCCGAGGAGTTGGGACTTGGCCCAGTGGGTCTTGGGCCAGTGGGCTACTGCGTCCGTTTTGAGGACTGCAGCGACCCCCAACGAACCCGCCTACGCTACATGACTGATGGCATGCTACTGCGTGAGGCCATTCTCGATCCTCTCCTCAAACGCTACTCCGTTATCATTGTTGACGAGGCCCATGAACGCAGTCTTAACACTGAGGTCCTCCTTGGAGTCGTCCTCAATGCCAGCCGTAGACGCAGAATATCGGTGAACAATAAGTCTGGCGTACTCTCCTCTTCCTCCCTAAAACCCCTCAAGGCAAGTGTAAACACGCGTTGTTTTATTGTTGGTGTCATTGTGTAATCCATCTTATCTCAAGACGGTCTTGAGTAATCGTGACCTTGTGCCTAACTTTTAAATCATAACGTGGCTTTCGCGCACACCTACGGTTGTCTTGCCGGTCATCTTTCTCGAAGAACTCTGCATTCCCTATTGCTCATGTTTGTACTTACCATGCCGAAATCTATAAAAGAATTGCCTCTTTATCTTAAATTCTCAAGTTCTAAACTGGACAAGCGCATAGGCCCATATTCGGCATTTGTCTTAGCGTAGCGGTACTTTTACGAGCTTTTACTACGTAGTTGTAATTAGAGTGAATTACATTTTTTGCGAAATTTAAGACTGACGCGTCGAAATTCTATCGGTATTTTTGAACTGAAAACAGTAACTGCGGGTGGTGGTCAGACGCTGTAGTTGAGTTGCAGTAGACAACGAGACGGTTTGAGTGCACGGGGACTCGGGTTTTTGATTGCCACATCACTGATAGTTCAATGACAGAGCGTCGAACTTATTAACGCGCAGTGACCAAATAGTCCAGGTGCGAATCCCAGATTGCTCAAACTTGGGGTTGGGTATGACTGACTGACGACGGCTGCTAGGTCAGAAATGGCCACCAGGTCTCCTTTGTCTTTGTCGACACTCCTTCCTGTAACATCGCCAATCAATCCACTGTCTCCGCGTTGGCACCTCAGACATCTCATGGGATAAGCAAACCGACGTGGTCGGCTTGTTCTAGGGAATTCTGTAGGCCGAGTGCTGCTTGTAACAGCGGCAACCAGAAACCGAGAAATCCATTCCTAAGCCAAACCAACGCCTTCACCTATCTCAGTGCGTTACGAGTCATGTCGTCAAAAGTTATCAATTGTAAGGATAACTCGGTCCTCGCGGCAAGCATAGTGGAGTGACTGGAAGACTGAGAGTCGGAACCAGGTCTGTCATGTGATCTACGCCAACATGTACCCTTTTACAGTGTAGATGTAGTTTTTGTCTCACCCCGTTGCGTCACACTCTTGCCAATACGCTGCTACATTTTTCTCTGCGATCGTGAAACTTAATTTAAGCTCCGGTTTAGGTACCCAGACCGGTCATTCAAAGTCGACTTACGTTGAGTTATGGTTCATCAAAACGTTACATCACCCTGTTGAGTCGGTCAAAACTGTCGCATTCACATTAAAACGGAAGACAAGTTTGGACTGACTGAAATCGATCTCTGCCGAAAACCCCATCAGTCCATATATGGGCCTCCTACTCGCATCTCACACAGGCTGCATTTTCCGTCACGGTTTTCTTATCTCTAAGAATGCACTGACAAGACGCAGATGACCATCTTTCCGGTGCCCCATAAATCACAGTAGGATGCCTCTTTTCTCCTAGATTGTCATCCTCTCTGCAACAATTGATCCAAACGCCTTCGTTCAATTTCTGGGACCCAAAAACACCCGGGTTATCTATATGGAGGGTCGTCAGTTCCCCATAAAAATCCTCAACACTCTACAACCCTCCTCCGACTACGTTGCCGATGCAGCAACCACGTGCATTCAGGTGATTTACTATGCCTTTCTTGCCAACATTGGCATCTGGACGCTCTTGTACAGACTTTAACACTTTTTCAGCGTACTTCCACACCAGTAGGTAGGATTCGTGGCAAGTACTTCAATCAAGTCAGCTTATTTTGAATTAGGCCTTTGCAGTTCTAACAGCTTGCCCACAGAAATAGATGAAGTTTCGATCTTATGGAAGACCTCCAAATCGCTCCACCTTTTTTTTTCTTCATATGTTAGTCAGTGCACGAAATCGGTACTGCTCGGTCGACTCTGCCTCCACAACTTCTTAATTTAAGTGTGGGCGACCATCTTACGTGCTTCTCACAGACACCCAGTCTTTTAGCCCGCGTGACCCTAACTTCACTGACTCAGACCTCATACAGGGGAGAGTCGCAATAAGAAAGAGCTATTGCAACCGGACTCCCAGCCCTGCAGACCAGTTTATCGACTAATTGATGTTTGCCAAAGCCGTGCCTTTAGGGCGTTGTGGTAACCAGCATGTTTGGCCACTCTTTAGGACTGAAACAACAACACCGCCCACTTTGTAGACACGTGGACACCAATAGGAGGGGCAGATGCCAACTGTAAAAACATTTGTCGTCAAGTATTTTGGTCTTTTCTCAATACTGTGGAACCCGCATCGCAGAGAAGGCTTTGCAGTTGGGCTCTTGCCGGCAGAGCTGAATCCCATCCTCAGTTTTTAGTCTTTAAAAACCACCGCTTCCAAGACATCTCTTGATGAAAATGAATATCATCAGTTACGGCGAACGAACTATGTATGTATGAGTGCAAGGGATGGCGCGTCCTTGTCATCCCTTTCCTCAGCAGCAAGATTAGGCAACGACAGCTTGAGGTTAGATGTAGTGATGATGTCTTGAACTTATGACTGCTCGTAGCTGGTTCATCTTTTGCACTGCGGTAAACATCGCAGACAGACAACCATGACTGTAAACAAAGATAACCAGCGGGATGACCGGCGGACTTTGGTCAGCACGTTGGTTGATGCAATTTGCCCATTAAGTTGCACCAAAACTGGACGATGAGGCATCGTTTAATGCGCTCCTCCGGTTGGCAACTTGCTCAGCCTCACTGCGAAGAGTTGTACGTTGTCAGCCACCGACTAGGACGATCACGCCGTGCCACTGAGAACTATCATAAGGCCATGATGATGACTGGCAACCGCCGGGCTTTTTAGGCAAAAGCCGTATTTTGTGCCACGCGCTTTTGATCACCTTCAAACGGCCCACACACTAAGATCTTAATACGCTTGGTCATGGTGGTAGTAGTAGAGTGGTAGCGGTAGTTTCAGTGGCGGTGGTGGTAGTAGTAGTAGTAGTAGTAATAATAATTATTATTATTATATATTCAAGACAATCAGATGCGGCCTAAACCCCGTCTTACAGCAGCCATGGCAGATGAGGAGTTCAGGCACTTTTAGAGTTCAAGGCGTGTTTGGCCTGATGCGCTAATCTTAAGTACGTCTAATGCAAGAAAAACGACACCTCAGCTATCTGAAGGTAGTTTGAGGTTCATAGCCCTCGTACTTGCGGCCGAAAGTGTCCCCTGGCGGACACTTTGATGAAAATTGTTAGCAGTCTGAACAACAAGTACCTGCTCACTAGGAAGGAAAAGTCGTCTGAGCGCTTAAAGGGCCTTCCCGGGAAGGCAACAGTGCCGGCGCCAGAGCACTGGTGTATAGCCGGGGTTATCGCCTTCTCGTGCCCCAAGCCCAGTCTAACGGACGGTCGCTTAACGATGAGCGGTTAATAAGGAAGGCAATTCGCTGACAATAACTGAATTCCGAGCAAAACTGCCTGTTCTTTCCACAATCCGACTAGGTTCGTGAATGCACTGCCACATGTTTGCGACCACTGATGAGAGAGTATGACCCCGTGGGCCCAATCGATAGGGCATTCAGTTCAGCTCGCGCTCTCAACCGCTTCCTGCCTGAAACCAGACTGGTGATGGCTAGCAGGGGAAACCGTGTCTTATTTAGTAATATTCCTCTCCACAATTATAGAATGTTGCGTCTTTACAGAAAGAAGTACTGACACTAGACTTTTCCCGGGAAGACGGGTTGCCCATTAGTCTAGCTGCTGGCTACCCGGCGCGTCCACAGGTGACGGATAGCGGGACGACCTTTGGTGAAGGTTAGCTGCGAACCAGACCCAGGTCTGACGAATAAGCAGTCGGGGACCAGCAGCGACATTGCTACCAGGGTGCGATGGGCTGAGGCCTGGCACGCTGAAAGCCTTATAATAAGCCGTAAAGCCCAATGACGGCATTGTGACATGGCTACCGTAAACCATCATTAAATAAGTTTACTTGCCACCGCTGCCTTGTGGTTAGACTTTTAAACCAAAGCGCTAGAGGAGACAACCTCGAACAAACAATCCGAGCGGCTGTTGGGGACCCGTCTGTATCCAAAATTCCCAAGAAACCTCATGAAGTATACTTCGAATTACTAGACTTGTCCAGAAAATGTTGCTGTTCCTACCTCGCTTAGCGACTCCGAAGCGTGGTGTCAGATCGAGTATAACGAAGAATGTTCGCCCTTGGTCAGTTGGCTGCAGTGGTGACTTAACCTAACAGCATCAGCTGGACAGACCCCTTCCTTAGCTGTGCTGTTTGCACCTAGCTGTGACCTTATTTATGCCAACATTGCTGGCGCATTTGGGCTGCTGTTCGCGTACACCAACTGCGCGGTCTGATCTGGGTCATGCACTGTTTGCCACCTTCTGTCAGTATGCCCCGGTTGCGCCGACTTGTTTGTGTGTGTGTGTGGTTTGCTACCAGGCATAGGCAGAGATCTGCACATCCTGCTCGTGTAGATGGTAATTAGGGTAAAGGTGAAGGGTGACAGTTCTGCGCTGCGCCCATCCCACACCCCTCATGCCTATTCCCCTCACTGTGTTTTGTGTGTTGAGTGGGGGGGGGGGTGGTGGTGTGAAGTATCTCTCAACCTGCAGGACCGCGAGCCAGCACGATTGTATCAGGCCTAAAGGACGCAGTAGTAGATCTGGTTGTTACTGCTGATTAGGAACTGCGGTTTGGAAGGTTGGCAACCGACGAGACAATTCGGTCCTCAGAGCGGAGAGCCGGCCTCTTGTGACACCTTAGCGGCTACTCCTAGCCAGCTGAGATCCGACCAGGTGTGCCGTTTGGTTCATGTCGCGCCATGTGTGTGGCGCGCGAGAGACGATGCTAATGTCATATCAGCCACTGTGTGTCCACGGCCACCTCCAATCCTGCCAACTAAATCTAGCCACTGAATAAAGTTTATGCGGCGCAAGTAGCCATCATGGCCTCATTACAGTAGGTGGGCTAACTCATGAAATGTCAACCGAAATTTCGAAATGCGTTCTCGTTTCGGGAAGATTAATTAGGTATGATTGTAAAACTAATCACCGTCCAGCATAATTCTATAATGATCCAGTTACCTCAGGGTGTCTTCTTTCAGACGGACTTATTTCCGACTGCATGCAAGAACTATACTCTGCAAAAAATGGCAACTGAAGTAGCGTGCATTTTTTCCATTGATTTTCGATGCCTCTAAAAGTCCAATTATATTTCACGGAAAACATGCATAAAAATATTTATTCTCCCGCTAATTCGGTTGAAAATTACGTCTTCTTTCATTTTTATACTCGAAGGAGGAGTATAAATCGGTTTCAAAAAGTTTATAGTTGTGAGATTTTTTAATACCATGAAATGGCCGTCCATAAAACGTCGTGTATCTGTAGTAACCAATGTGGCTTGTAAAATTAACAATATTGCTCAAATCCACTGCTTAATTTTATGAACCTCATATGGTCTCCTCTTAAAACCGTAGAGAAATTTATGGTTTTTGCGTACATGGAGAAGATACGGCTTGTAGTTTTGGAACCCTAAATGCACGTATAACAGCAGGTCGGGTTCAAAATTATTCGGGAATTAGAAAAGTTTTCGAAAACCGACTAATACCCTTCCTTCAAGTATAAAATTAAAAGAAGATGTAATTTTCTACTGAATGAGCAAAAGAATGAATATGTTTGTGCGTGTTTTCCATGAAATATAATTGAATCTTTAAGGGCACCGAAAATCAATGAAACATGCATGCTATTTAAGTAGTCATTTTTTGCAGAGTATAGATCTTGCATGCAGCCGAAAATAAGTTCTTTCGAAAGCCGACACCCTGAGGTAACTGGATCATGATAGATTTATGCTGCATCACCGGTCCTGTATTACAGGTGGCTGGGGTTTGCTCACTTCAGGTGGGGCTTCATAACCACATCTGATCCCTTTGCCCACCAGCACCTGCATCAGACATCGACATCACCCATCGCCACACAACGCAAACACTCAATTGACACCTCACCCAAGTCGGAAGTGTGCTTATGGGCTCCTTATCCATGTGGCTCCCCTGCTGCATGTGTGGTCCGAGCTTGTGGCTTGGCAGGTGGCTGACCGACGCCTCAACTCAGTCCACTCGATTAACCCAGTTGTGTGTGTTCGTGTGGAGTTGCGGACCGCTGGGCTGAGAGCCAGGCTAAAAGTGATGTTTCCTCGACCGCTTATCGGCGCCTGTAGATGAATAAAGAAGAAATCCGTTTGCCCTTCTTGCCTGACTTCAAACTCAGCCGTAATGTTTCTTAAATAGCCGCCAATATCAGCAGAGCATGGGGAGAAGGGTCCACAAGTGGTCGAAGAGTCGGCAGTGACACTGAGAGCCTTAAAGATGCAGAAGGCAGAGGACAGCCATGCGTCCCTGACAATGGATTTTGAAAGTAGTTGTTGAAAAAAAACATGTCAAAGTGCCAGAGAAATGTCTGAGACACTTGATGTCACTATTTCAACGGTGTCCGATCATTGGACGCAAATGGATAGGGTGAAAAAGCTCCCTGCCTGGGTTCCACGTGAGCCGAATAGAAATTAAAGTGTTCGGCGTCTTGAAGTATGTTCGTAGCTCTCGGCGAAACTCTTATGATCCACTTCTTGGTCAAATAGTGACGTGTTACAAGAGTTGGATCCTTTTTGGTAGTCGCAAGTGATCGGGGCAATGGCTCGATCATGACGAAGCATCAAAACATTTCCCGCAACTGGAGTTGCAGTAGCAAAAGATTATGGTGACAGTCTGATGGTCTGCTATTGGTTTCGTCCACTACAGCTTTCTCGAGGCTAGTAAGGGTATCACAGCAGAAGTTCGCTCAAGCTACTCGAAGAAATGCATGTTCGCTTGAGAAAAATGAGACCTGTACTAGTGAATCGATATAGCCCCATTCAAGACCTTGAAAGCGAATAGCCACATGTTACCAGGACGACATTGCAGAAATTCAATGACTTGGGATACGAGACATTGTCACATCCTCCATATTCTTCCGATCTCCCACCCACTGACGGCCACTTTCACAGTCATCTCAACACTTTTTTAAACAACAAAATTTTCAAGAGCAAAACTGAGGTGGAAGCTGGATTCAAAGATTTCTTAGCATCAAAGCCAGCGGATTTTTATGGAAGAGACATAAGTGATCATGTTCATCTATGCCAGAACTGCATAGATATTCAGGGATCATACTTGAACCCATTTTAACATACGTAGAGTCAAACTTTCCAAGAATAAATGTTCGCTTCAGAAATCGGCCAGTATTTTCCGAACAACCTGCTATTAAGTACATCGATTTCCTGTGCCGCTGTCAGGCCAATTACTTCGCGCAGTTCTACCCATATTAAAATTTGGAAGTAGTAGACCACGATCAACGACGTCCCCCCGCCGAGGTCGAAGAAAAGTCAAACGTCTCAGGCCAGTGCCGGCTCCACTTTTATCCGCCTGCTAAACCTTGACTGTCGGGTCGTTGCTGTTGACCCCTAATTTGTGCACACATCGTCAGGCGGTCCCATCACATCTTCTTTCCTCTCCCTCCCCCCCTGGACCCACAGATGCACAAGATGCCCACCTGTCCGCCAGATCGAGGCATCCTCATTTTCCTGACGGGAGAAGAGGAGATCACTCGCTGTGTTGCCCTTATTCGTCGCCTCTACTCAGCCCTCCTCTCCGAGCGAACAAAGCGACCAAAGAATGGAGCGAATGGCAAGCAGGACATAGCCGGCCTCGCGGTCTTTCCCCTCTTCGCTGCACTGCCACAGGCGGAGCAGCTGAAGGCCCTCTCCTACCAGAAACCGGTGAGTCCCCTCTTCTTATTGGTCATTCCAAGTGCTCATTCTAGGCCAGCCAGTTTCTTGCCGCATAGAGGCAAACATTCTGTTTATGAGAAAGAAGGAACCACAGAGGAGGTGGGGGCGTGCGTGCAGTGCTTAGAGCGAAGGTTGTAGTGTTGTCTCGCGTGCACGGGAACGTACATACGGTGCGTAACCGATCTCGTGAAATTGTCGCCAAAATTCTGGAATGCGTTTCTGATTAGGAAGGATTACTTAAGTGGGGTTGTTATACTGATTATCATGCAGCATCACCCTATAACATTTCGGACTCGCCCGGATGTCGGCTTTTGAGTGCACTTCTTTTTAATCTCCTGTAGAAACCATACTTGGTAAACAAATAACTACTTAAGCAGCATGCATTTTTCCTATTGATTTTCGATGGTCTTATAAATCCAAATATATTTTACAGAAAACATGCCCAAAATATGCTTTATTTTGCTCATTTGGTAGGAAATCACATTGTCTCTATATGTTGTGCCCGAAGACAATGCGCATTTAGGTTTTAAAAAAGTTCCTAATTATGAGATTTTTAAGACCGTGCAATGTCCGTGCATGCAAGACCGCACATGTCCGTTTACTAATGCTCCTCATGAAATTTACAACACAGTCCGGATCCATTGCAAAATTTCATGAACTCTATATGATATCTTTTTAACGGCATAGAGGAATAGATGATTTTCCTTAAGCGGAAAGCATGCACCTTGTAGACTTAAATTGCTAAACGCTGATGCAATGGCAGATCAGACTGAAAAATATTCGGGAATTGGGAAACCAGCCTAGCTGGTCTCCCCTGTCGCCTTCAGTAAAACATCTTCATTACAGCCTTTATTGCCGCATTGCCCGAGAGAGAGAGAGAGAGAGGGAGGGAGGGAGGGAGAGCCTTATCCCAATCGTTAGAAGCCGAGGGCCCGCTTTTGTATAGGCCTGGTAGGACTACTACTTGGATTTATTTTCTGATAAATATTTGCCCAAGATAATGGCAGTCGTGCACTGCAGTGCTCATGTTTTTAAGCAGTGCTGAGTGTGTACAAGAAAAGCTTAAAATCGCAGCAGGCGTTGCAGGGTTGTTCTGATATTGATTTGTTCCGTCTAAATATAAGGCACTTCAGGGATTAGCCCATGTAGATACCACCCGCAAAAATAATTGAAAATGGTTAAGGGGTGCTTACCGATTGCGTTACGGAAATCACCCGTCCCGTTCTGCCTTGGGGCTCTCTCTTGAGCTGACTGACGACGGCTACTAATACAGAAATGGCCATACCAGTCTCCCTTGTCTTTGTCGGTAATGTTAATCTGCCTATAATTAAAAATATTTAAAAAGTGGTAGACTTCTGAGCTCTACGGCACACACCACTTCATCTGCAGGCTAGTTGGCTACAAGGTTGTCTGCGTCGTCAAGAGAGCGCTGCGTCGCCTATGCTACCGCTGGGTTCTACACGACGTCTTGGATATGAGAGGCGGCGTTTTACACGGTGCCTCTTTTCCGGACATGGACACTTGTCCGGGTGGAAATAATTACGGCAGTATCATACGGCCGCACGTGTCCGACACGCGTTATACAGGGTGAAATGCGCCTAAGCCAACACCTTGTCTGGGGTGGTGGAGACATCAGAACAACGAATCCGCCCGTTAACCTAACTGTGCGCCACCTAACACATCCGCATGTAACACAGAGAGTGTGACGGCTTTTAAAGGCAGTTACCTGTTAAAAACTCGTATTTTGGGGTCTGATAAGCCCTCACTGACCACACCGCAACAATACAGTACGTGGGCTAACTCATGAAATATCAACCGAAATTCCGAAATGCGTTTTCTTTTCGGAAAGATTCATTAAGTAGGGTTGTAAAACAGGTCGGCCTGCAAAATACTTCTATAATATTTCAGTTACGTCAAGATGCCGGCCTTCGAATGAACTTCCTCCTGGCTGCATGCAAAAATTACACTCTGCAAACAACGACTACTTAACTAGCATGAATTTTTCTCCTTGATTTTCGATGCCCGTAAATGTCCAATTATATTTCATGATAAACATGCATAAAGATATTCATTCTTTTGCTCATTTGGTAGGAAATTACGTCTTCTTCTAATTTTATACGTGAAAGAGAGACATAATTCGGTTTTAAAAAGTTGCTAATTGTGAGACTTTTAAATACTGTGAAATGGCCGTTCATAAATCATCATGCCTCTGCATTTCCTAATGTGGCTTGTAAAGTTAACAATATGGATCAAATCCACTGCTCAATTTTATGAACCCCATATGGTCCCCCCTTTATTACCGTAGAGAAATGTGTGGTTTTCTGTACGCGGAAAATATACAGCTTGTAATTTACAGAAGACAATTTGGCGAGCATACGTCTGCTTTTGATAAATTCTCTTCAGGCCTGTACATTTATATGGCTACTGAAGTAATGAATTAAAGGATACGGGCAAGTAGATAATTAAATTGTAGCTCGGGTTTGGTGAGGGGAAGGGAGGGGAGGGGGCGAGTGAAACACCAAAATTCCAGTCAGCGCCCGGGAGAAGGTGGGTCCTGGCGAAGGTAATTACATGCGGGTGGTTGGCTTGGTGGCTTTGACCCATGGTAACTGTGGGACGTGTACGAAGTTCTTCTGTAATTTGGAAACCTTGCATCCAAGTGTAACGGTAGAGCGGGTTCAAAATTATTCGGGAATTGGAAATGTTTTTGAAAACTGAATTATACCCTTTCTTCGAGTGTAAGATTGGAAATAGACGTAATTTTCTACCGAATGAGCAAAAGAATGAATATTGTTACATGTTTCTCATGAAATATAATTGGACATTTAGGGACATCGAAAATCAGTGAGAAAATTCATGTTACGTAAGTAGTCATTTTTTACAGAGTGTAGTTTTGGCATGCAGCCGGAAGGAAGTTCATTCGAAAGCCGGTATCCTGAGGTAACTGAGATATTATGGAATTATGTTGCAGTCTTACTAGTTTTACAACCCTGCTTAATGAATCTCTTCGAAACGAAAACGCATTTCGGAATTTCGGTTGACATTTCATGAGTTAGCCCACCTCCTGGTGCGGCTTAGCAGTGATCTGAAAAATCGGTTACCACAGGCCATCGTGACGAATATTGCAGGAAGCGCAGACGATTGTTCATCTGCCGAGGACGTCCAAATAACCACGATGTGACGAATAATGACTTGACTGGATTATGAAGGGCATGCGGGGTTTTAGCCAGCACGTTTTTTTTCGATTAGCCGGTGGCACCAAGAGGGGCAGGTTCTTGACCACCCAACAGCAACAAAAGCACCTCTCTCCCTTGCTACTAACTGCGTCCAGCCACCGAATCGCCATTTGAGTGGAAGGCCAGGTCGATGTTACACAAGTCCTCGTCGTCTTAATCAATCTGACGCAGTGGTGACCCTTGTCGAATAATTTTCAGCCTGATCTGCCATTGCATCAGCGTTTAGCAATTTCAGTCTACAAGGTGCATGCTTTCCGCTTAAGGAAAATCATATATCCCTCTATGGCTCTAAGAAGATACCACATAATGTTCATGAAATTTTGCAATGGATCTGGACTGTATTGTACATTTCATGAGGAGCATTAGCAAACGGACATGTGCGGTCTTGCATGCATAGACATCGCACGGTCTTAAAAATCTCATAATTAGGAACTTTTTTAAAACCTAAATGCACATTGTCTTCGGGCATGAAATATTAAGATAATGTGATTTCCTTCCTAATGAGCAAAAGAAAGCATATTTTGGGCATGTTTTCTGTAAAATATATTTGAATTTATAAGACCATCGAAAATCAATAGGAAAAATGCATGCTGCTTAAGTAGTCATTTTTTACCGAGTGTGGTTTCTGCAGGTCAAAAAGAAGTGCATTCAAAAGCCGGCATCCTGGCGAATCCGAAATGTTATGGGGTTATTCTGCATGATAATCAGTGTAACAACCCCACTTAAGTAATCCTGCCTAATCGGAAACGCACTCCAGAATTTTGGCTAACATTTCATGAGATCGGTCGCGCACTGTAATGGAGGACTGAATAGCGTTCAGAGCTTGTGCCAGGACAGCATAGCAACCCCTTGTGCATGAACCACCCGTTACTGCTTTTGTCTCTGATGATGGGTTCGAGCAGGAATCCGAAAAGTCAGTCTAATAAAGCTCTTGTCCCGGCGATCGTGTCTCCTTCTTCAAGACTGCTTCCTGGGGCTCGTCGCTCCTCTTCTATTGGACTGAAAAGCGTACACAGCTTGCGCCAGGACAGCATTGTTGTACGGATGTGAGCCTAGAGCCCAATTAGCTGGAAGGGAGGATAGACTTTCCGTCGTCTAGCCCTAGGCGTCTTAGAAACAACAGGAGTTTCCAGAATAAGAGCAATCAGCGGCTCCCACACAGCAGCTGCCACCTATCTCGAGGAATTCTGACTGAACTTCTGAAATGTGTTTCCAATTGAAAAGGATTGCTCAGGTAGGGTTGTAATATAAATTAGTATGAAGCATAATTCGATTGCGCCAGGATTCTGGCTTTTGGATGAGATCCTTTCCGATCGCCTTAAAAAAGCACACTCAGTAGGAACTGACTGCCTAAGTAGTATGCATTTTTTCAACTGATATCCGATGTTAAATATAGTTTATGGGAAATGTATACAATAGTATTCTTTCTTGTACTCATTTGGTAGCAAATCACGTCTTCTTTAGTTTTTTTGCTGAAAGAAAAAGCATCTTTAGGTTTTAATAGAATTTTTCAATCCCCGAATAATTTTGAGTCCGACCTGCATTTGAACTTGCCCTTAGGGTTTCAAAACTATGCGCTCTATACTTTCTCCACGCTAGTATAAAGGCATCATATAGGGCCCATAAAACTGCCTAGTGAACGCGGCCCCTGTTGTATATTTCATAAGCAGCCTTAGTAAACACACAGATGCTATATGGATAAACATTTCAAGATCTTTAAAAAATCTCACAATTATTAACTTTTCTAAACCCGAAAGATTGCTTCCTTTGAAGTACAAAATTTGGGAAATACGTGATAAGCCACCAACTTTTTACCGAGTGTGGTTTCGATCGGAAAGAAGCTCGTTCAAGAGCCGAAACCTGGCCCGACTGCAATATCTTTGAATTATGCTGCGCGATAATCAGCCATCACAGCCACATCTAACTAATTCTTTCTAACCGAAAACGCATTTCAAAATTTCGGTTAACAGTTCATGAAATGGTCTAGCCACCGTATAATTCCCTGCGCCATGGCGTGGCCGCACGTTTTGTCCCAACTGACCAGGATCTGGAAGTGATCGACTAAGAAATGGAGCGGGTATATTGAAAGAGGACTAGGAGATCGCCCCTGATCTCGTAACCTTAAATCTGTGCGGCTGGCATGCCAACTTCTGCCGTTGTCCGGCCGCGGTGCAAATAAATCAGCCTGCGCCCTGTTAACCCTGCCGGAGGAAAGAGTGCCAAAAGTGCAGCTAGAAGTGGGTAAAGAAAGCCCTAAGCTAGGACAGCTGGCAAGAGTGGGTGATCAGCACATGGCCAACTGCGCCCACGGGCCAGTCGGGTCCTGTTTGGCCAAAATGAGGTGAAATGTGAGGAGTAAGAATAAATTGGATGTATAGGAAGGGAAAAATAATAAAATGGTGCAAGAGAAAGCTGAGTTAGTTTGGTTACTCCAACGCCGAGGAAGCCATGGTCTTCTTCACGGCAGACCCAAAGACCCTGTCGGGCACGAGAACTAATCAGAATCTGGGACAGTCCCTTGGCTCTAAGAAACCGTTCCGTGTATTTTTAACTGCCAAATAATTTGCCCCAACCTTGCTGACTCCGCGAATGTGATGTGCCGATATTTTAAATAGTCGCTTTTTCAGTTCTTCAGAAATTATCTATGAACTTTGGGTAGATCAGTTTATTCTAGGTCTGTAGGCACAGACCGAGAATTTTATACATGAATATTTGGGCTAAAGTCCATCAGCCACAGCGGGTAACCGCGTACTATTCATTAACTGCCGGCAGGCAGCTAGTTGTGTACTCTAGGGTAAGGTGATACCATACTAACAGCACAGCTACTGAGGAAATTAATAAGCGACAATTTCTAAATTGGAGTATCTACCGGAAAAACGCACACAGAATGCTGGGGGATCCACTGGCGAGCCGAACCCCTCGCAGCTTCACTATACAGCGGCAGAATGTCGGCGAAACACGCGTGTATGGGCTTTTGGCTAGTACCTGTGCTGTTAGTATGGTATCATCTTACCGTAGAATATCTCAAATAGTTAAGTTGCAAGGTAATAATTTCAGAAACTATTAGTTGCAGGACATGGAGTGGTCCACCTACCAGAAACCGCATAGAAGACGCTGGGAGACCCATTGATTAGCCGAACCTCTCGCTGCTGTGCCGTGCAGCAGCGGGATCATCGGCAAAACACGTGTCTTGGATATTGGCTAGCACCCATGTCGGGAGTACGATATAATCATATACTATATAAATTATACTACTGGTAGTAGTAGTGGTAGGAGTAGTAGTAGTGGTAGTAGTAGTAGTAGTATTAGTAGTAGTAGTAGTAGTAGTAATAGTAGTAGTGGTGGTAGTAGTAGTAGTAGTAGTAGTAGTAGTAGTAGTAGTAGTAGTAGTAGCAAGTAGTAGTAGTAGTAGTAGTAGTAGCAAGTAGTAGTAGTAGTAGTAGTAGTAGTAGCAAGTATTAGTAGTATTAGTAGTAGTAGTAGTGGTAGTAGTAGTAGTAGTATTAGTAGTAGTAGTAGTAGTAGTAGTAGTAGTAATAGTAGTAGTAGCAAGTAGTAGTAGTAGTAGTAGTAGTAGTAGAAGTAGTAGTACGTTACTTGGTTATGCCACATCATTTAACTGTCTTTGACTCAAATGTTCATTGAAATTTCGGGTCTGACCCTGAAGAGTCATGTCCTGGGCCCTCCACTCCGTGTCCTGCACTTGGTAATTTCTGAACCTATTACTTTCATTATTTTCGGGAGTACACGTACCAGAAACCGCATTAAGAACGCTAGGAGACCCACTGAGAAGCCGAACCTCTCACTGTTGCTTTATGCAGCAGCAGAAACATCGACGAGATACATGTCTGGATTTTTAGGTAGTACTTGTGTTGGGGGTACAGTATAACCATCTGTCAATTAAGTTGCCGTCACTGTATTGGCTAATTTCGAAGCCCCGGTCACTAATGCAGGCGGTTTGAGCAATCGTGATTGTAACTTATTTTAGTGTTGTGTTGAACCGTGTGCTATCGGCGGCTAACTTTTCTACTTTACTGCTATATTCTTTCTTGGTCTTTGTGTTATTTACTTGCGCAAGTTTTTTTTTTTACTCAAAACCGCAGAAATCTACAGTAGCCTGAGAAAGTAACCTAGACATTGAAGGTGCTACTCTTTACCAACACTTTATTCCATCAGTTCGAACCCTGCCGTGTCGCATCCAATCTATTTTCCGCCTTTTTCTTGCTCTTCTTCAAAAAAGGGTTCCCGAAAGGTCATCGTCAGCACAAATATCGCGGAGACCTCCGTTACCATTCCTGGAATTCGCTACGTCATTGACTGTGGCTACAGTAAATGTCCGTAAGTTCAAAAATATCTCGATGCGTCTTCGTCATATCGCCAAACGTGGCCCATTCTTCTGTGCCCCATACAGTCCTGATTGATAAAAAAAATGGTCTGCAGAGTGTGCAATGCCCTTTGTTCGTCCAGGTGCCTTTCCAAAATTCTACTTCTTGCTTCACCATTTTTTTCATTAGGCCTCATGTTTTCCATTTTCCTATCTCCTGTTGTGACCTACATAACTAGTCGTTCTATCTGAACCGCGAAATTCCGTACGGCCATCCATTAACACAGACTCAATATCTAGTTTGAATTACCTTTCTTTCCTCACATCCCGTACGTCTGGTCTGCTTGTACTACAGCAACTGGGATCCCGTGACAGGGCTGGAGTCTCTGAAGATTCGCCGCATTTCTAAGTCGCAGGCCTGGCAACGAGCCGGCCGTGCCGGTCGGGAGGCCTCAGGTGTCTGTCTCCGTCTCTACACCGATGATGAGTACACCAAGATGCCTCTTCACCCCTCGTCTCAGCTTCTCTCCGCTCCCTTCGCGGGTGTTCTGCTCAATCTTTTCTCCATGGGGGTCGAGGTTCGTCGTCCGCATTGCTTGCTCGCAGTGACCTTTGTTATCTCTCTCTCTCCCTCTCCCTCCCTCCCTCTCTCTCTCTCTCCCTCTCTCTCTATTGGTACAGCTGACAGGCTAAATCAAGTGTGGATTCGCGAAACCTGGTCCGAGGTGCAAGTGCGTGTGCGAGACGCGTAGACGGACTAGCTAGTGCGTCAAAACCAATCTTCTGTCCTCTTGGCCTACGTATTGGGTCCGATATATGTAACAGATAATAGTGAAATCGATGCTGCCAAGCACATCAAGCCAATCGGTGCATAGCGCCACTGTCCCCCGCCCTGGACTGTATGAATAGCGATAATAGGACACTGGCAACAAAACATTGCAAATTCCTACGGCTCTTACAACTAATGCTGCTGCTACTGCTAATGCCGTCATTACTACTACTGCTGACAGTTTGAGCGGCGACGTCCACCGTGTGCTGCACAGCATGGTGAAAGCAAAGACGGCGACCTGCGCGTAAATTAGTTTAAGATGGTGGCAGACTTGGGCTGAATCTACCGCACTCTCCTCTCTCTTTTGCT
>CACRXP010000041.1:1427639-1440137 GCA_902702965.1 Spirometra erinaceieuropaei | reverse complement strand
GTCAGCGCCCGGGAGGAGGTGGGTCCCGGCGAAGGTAATTACATGCGGGTGGTTGGCTTGGTGGCTTTGACCCATGGTAACTGTGGGACCTGTACGAAGTTCTTCTGTAATTTGGAAATCTTGCATCCAAGTGTAACGGTAAAGCGGGTTTAAAATTATTCGGGAATTGGAAAAGTTTTTGAAAACTGAATTATACCCTTTCTTCGAGTGTAAGATTGGAAATACACGTAATTTTCTACCGAATGAGCAAAAGACTGAATATTGTTACAAGTTTCTCATGAAATATAATTGGACATTTACGGGCATCGAAAATCAATGAAAAAATTACATAATTAATCTTTTCGAAACGAAAACGCATTTCGGAATTTCGGTTGAAATTTCATGAGTTAACCCACCTCCTGGTGCGGCTTAGCAGTGATCTGGAAAATCGGTTACCACAGGCCATCGTGACGAATATTGCAGGAAGCGCAGATGATTGTTCATCTGCCGAGGACGTCCAAATAACCACGATGTGACGAATAATGACTTGACTGGATTATGAAGGGCATGCAGGGTTTTAGCCAGCACGTTCTTTTTTCGATTAGCCTGTGGCACCAAGAGGGGCAGGTTCTTGACCACCCAACAGCAACAAAAGCACCTCTCTCCCTTGCTACTAACTGCGTCCAGCCACTGAATCGCCATTTGAGTGGAAGGCCAGGTCGATGTTACACAAGTCCTCGTCGTCTTAATCAATCTGACGCAGCGGTGACCCTTGTCGATTAGTTTTCAGCCTGATCTGCCATTGCATCAGCGTTTGGCAATTTCAGTCTACAAGGTGCATGCTTTCCGCTTAAGGAAAATCATATATTCCTCTATGCCGTTCATGAAATTTTGCAATGGATCCGGACTGTGTTGTACATTTCATGAGGAGCATTAGTAAACAGACATGTGGGATCTTGCATGCATGGACATCGCACGGTCTTAAAAATCTCATAATTAGAAACTTTTTTTAAAACCCAAATACACGTTCTCTTCGGGCATGAGATATGAAGATAATGTGATTTCCTTCCAAATGAGTAAAATAAAGCATATTTTTGTGCATGTTTTCTGTAAAGTATATTTGAATTTATAAGACCTCGAAAATCAATAGGAAAAATGCATGCTACTCAAGTAGTCACTTTTTACCGAGTGTGGTTTTTGCAGGTCAAAAAGAAGTGCATTCAAAAGCCGACATCCTGGCGAGTCCGAAATGTTATGGGGTTATTCTGCATGATAATCAGTGTAGCAACCCCACTTAAGTAACCCTTCCTAATCGGGAACGCGCTCCAGAATTTTGGCTAACATTTCATGAGATCGGTCGCGCACCGTAATGGAGGACTGAATAGCGTTCAGAGCTTGTGCCAGGACAGCATTGCAGCCTCCTGTGCATGAACCATCCATATCTGCTTTTTTCTCTGATGATGGATTCGAGCAGGAATCCGAAACGTCAGGCTAATAAAGCTCTTGTCCCGGCGATCGTGTCTCCTTCTTCGAGACTGCTTCCTTGGACTCGTCTCCTCTCCTATTGGACTGAATAGCGTACACAGCTTTCGGCAGGACAACATTGTTGTACGAATGTGAACCTAGACCCCACTTAGCTGGAAGGGAAGATAGACTTGCCGTCGTCTAGCCCTAGGCGTCTTAGAAACAACAGGAGTTACCGGAATAAGAGCAATCAGCGGTTCCCACAGAGCAGCTGCCACGTATCTCGAGAAATCCTGACCGAACTTCCGAAATGTTTTTCCACTTAAAAAGGATTACTTAACTGGGGTTGTAATATAAATTAGTATGCAGCATAATTCCAAGATATTTCGATTGCGCCAGGGTTCCGGCTTTTGAATAAGATCCTTTCCGACCGCCTTAAAAACACACTCATTAGGAAATGACTGCTTAAGTAGTGTGCATTTCTCCACTGATATCCGCTGTCAAATATATTTTATAGGAAATATATACAATAATATTCTTTCTTGTACTCGTTGGGTAGCAAAACGCGTCTTCTTTAGTTTTTTTGTTTCATAAAGAAAAAACATCTTTAGGTTTTAATAGACATTTTCAATCCCCGAGTAATTTTGAGTCCAACCTGCATTTGAACTTGCCCTTAGGGTTTCAAAACTACGCGCTCTATACTTTCTCCACGCTAGTATAAAGGCATCATATAGGGCCCATAAAACTGCCTAATGAACGCGGCTCCTGTTGTATATTTCATAAGCAGCATTAGTAAACACACAAATGCTGTATGGATAAACATTTCAAGGTCTTTAAAAAATCTCACAATTATTAACTTTTCTAAACCCGAAAGATTGCTTCCTTTGAAGTACAAAATTTGGGAAATACGTGATAAGCCACCAACTTTTTACCGAGTGTGGTTTCGATCGGAAAGAAGCTCGTTCAAGAGCCGAAACCTGGCCCGACTGAAATATCTTTGAATTATGCTGCGCGATAATCAGTCCTTACAACCACATCTAACTACTTCTTTCTAACCGAAAACACATTTCAGAATTTCAGCCACCTGCGCCATGACCTGGCCGCACGTTTTGTCCCAACTGACCAGGATCTGAAAGTGATCGACTAAGAAATGGAGCGGGTATATGGAAAGAGGGCCACGAAACCGCCCCTGAACTCGTAACCTTCAATCTGTCCGGCTGGCATGCCAACTTCTGCCGTTGTTCGACCGTGGTGCAAATAAATCATCCTGCGCCCTGTTAACCCTGCCGCAGGGAAGACTGCCAAAAGTGCAGCCATAAAGGGGTAAGGAAAGTCCTACGCTAGGACAGCTGGCAAGAGCGGGCGATCAGCAGATGGCCAACTACGTCCACTGGCAAGTCGAGCCCTGTTTGGCCAAAAGGAGGTGAAATGTGAGGAGTAAGGATAAAAGGGATGTATAGGAAGGGAGAAATAATAAAGTGGTGCAAGAGGAAGCTGAGTTAGTTTGGTTGTTCCAACGCCGAGGAAGTCATGATCCTCTTCATGACAGACCCAAAGACCCTGTCGGGCACGACAACTAATCAGAATCTGGGACAGTCCCTAGGCTCTAAGAAACCGTTCCGTGTATTTTTAACTGCCTAATAATTTGCCCTACCCTCACTGACTGCGCGAATATGATGTGCCGATATCCCATGTAACATATCTTAGATATTGTCGCTTTTTAATTTCCTCAGAACTTATCTACGAACTTGAAGTAGATTAGTTTATTCAAGGTCAATAAGCACAGACCGATAATTTTATGCATGAATATTTGGGCCAAAGTCCATCAGCCACAGCGGGTAACCGCGTCATATTCATTAACTGCCGACAGGCAGCTAGTTGTATACTCTAGGGTAAGGTGATACCATACTAACAGCACAGATACTGAGGAAATTAAAAAGCGACAATTTCTAAATTGGAGTCTCTACCTGAGAAAACAGACGGGGAATGCTTGGGGGACCCACTGACGAGCCGAACCCCTCGCAGCTGCGCCATGCAGCGGCAAAACATCGGCGAAACACGCGTGTATGGGCTTTTGGTTAGTACCTGTTCTGTTAGTATGGTATCACCTGACCCTAGAATGTCATAAATAGTTAAGTTGCAAGGTAATAATTTCAGAAACTATTAGGTGCAGGACATGGAGTGGTTTACCTACCAGAAACCGCTTAGAAGACGCTGGGAGACCCAATGATGAGCCGAACCTCTCGCAGCTGTGCCGTGCAGCAGCGGGAACATCGGCGGAACACGTGTCTTGACTTTTGGCTAGCACGCATGTCGGGCGTACGATATAACCATATACTATATAGAATTATACTACTGGTAGTAGTAGTAGTAGTAGTAGTAGTGGTAGTAGTAGTAGTAGTAGTAGTAGTAGTAGTAGTAGTAGTAGTAGTAGTAGTAGTAGTAGTAGTAGTAGTAGTAGTAGTAGTAGTAGTAGTAGTAGTAGTAGTAGTAGTAGTAGTAGTAGTAGTAGTAGTAGTAGTAGTAGTAGTAGTAGTAGTAGTAGCACTATGTTACGTGGTTAAGACACATCAGTTGACTGTTTTTGACTCAAATATTAATTGAAATTTCTGGTCTGACCCTGAAGAGTCATGTCCTGGGCCCTCCACTCCGTGTCCTGCACTTGGTAATTTCTGAACCTATTACTCTTATTTTTCTCGGGAGTTCACGTACCGGAGACCGCATTAAGAACGCTAGTGCACCCACTGAGGAGCCGAACCTCTCACTGTTGCTCTATGCTGCAGCAGAAACATTGGCGAGATACCTGTTTGGACTTTTAGCTAGTACCTATGTGGGGGGTACGGTATAACCATCTGTCAATTAAGTTACAGGATTGGCTCTTTTCGAAGCCCCAGTCCCAGTTAACCCCGGTCATTAATGCAGGCGGTTGGAGCAATCGTGATTACTACTTATTTTAGTGTTATGTTAAACCTAGTACTATCGACGGCTAACTGTTCTACTTTCCTGTTATATTCTTTCTTAGACTGTGTGTTAGTTACTCGCGCACATTTTTTACTCAAAACCACAGAAATCTACAGTAGCCTCAGAAAGTAACCGAGACATTGAAGATGCTGCTCTTTACCAACAATATATTCCATCAGTTCGAACCTTGCCGTGTCGCATCCAATCTATTTTCCGCCTTTTTCTTGCGTTTCTTCAAACAAGGGTTCCCGAAAGGTCATCGTCAGCACAAATATCGCGGAGACCTCCGTTACCATTCCCGGCATTCGCTACGTCATCGACTGTGGCTACAGTAAATGCCCGTAAGTTCGAAAATATCTCGATTCGTCTCCCTCATTTCGCCAAACGTGGCCCATTCTTCTGTGCCCCATACAGTCCTGATTGATAAAAAAAATGGTCTGCAGAGTTTGCAATGCTCTTTGTTCGTTCAGGTGCCCTCCCAAAATCTATTTCATGCTTCACTCTTTCTAGGCCTCATTTTGTTCCATTTTCCTATCTCCTGTTGTGACCTACATAATTAGCAGTTCTATGTGAGCCGCGAAATTCCGTACGACAATCCATTAACGCAGACTCAAAATCTAGTTTGAATTACCTTTATTTCCCCACACCTACATCCCCTACGTCTGGTCTGCTTGCACTACAGCAACTGGGATCCCGTGACAGGGCTGGAGTCTCTGAAGATTCGCCGCATTTCTAAGTCTCAGGCTTGGCAAAGGGCCGGCCGTGCCGGTCGGGAGGCCTCAGGTGTCTGTCTCCGTCTCTACACCGATGATGAGTACACCAAGATGCCTCTTCACCCCTCGTCTCAGCTTCTCTCCGCTCCCTTCGCGGGTGTTCTGCTCAATCTTTTCTCCATGGGGGTCGAGGTTCGTCGTCCACATGGCTTGCTCGCAGTGACCTTTGCTATCTCTCTCTCTCTCTCCCTTATGTTAATCTACAGCTATTGGCACAGCTGACAGGCTAAACCAAGTTTGGATTCGCGAAACCTGGTCCGAGGTGCAAGTGTGTGTGCGAGACGCGTAGACGGACTAGCTAGTGCGTCAAAACCCATCTTCTGCCCTCTTGGCCTACGGAGTGGGTCCGATATATGTAACAGATAATAGTGAAATCGATGCTGCCAAGCACATCAGGCCACTCGGTGCATAGCGCCACTGTCCCCCGCCCTGGACTGTGTGAATAGCGATAATAGGACACTGGCAACAAAACATTGCAAATTCCTACGGCTCTTACATCTAATGCGGCTGCTACTACCAATGCCGTCATTACTACTACTGACTGAGCGTCCTTACCGGTGACGTCCACCGTGTGCTGCACAGCAAGGTGCGAGCAGGGACGGCGACTTGCGCGTAAATTAGTTTGAGATGGTGGCAGACTTGAGCTGAATCTACCGCTCTCTCTCTTGCCCCTCACCCGAGTCCCGTGTCAAGACAGAGTCCAGAGGACCAGAGGCGAGAAGGGACGCAGGTGACTGTCACAGCGCCAACCCGAACCTAGGCGTACCACCACACTCAGTGGTCCACAACGTATACTGACCCCGATCTCGTACTAGAGGAGAGGATTACTACTACTACAGTGGGATTTACTAATATGCCCCCCCCCCAAACAGGACATGGAAATGGGAACACCCCGCCCACGTAATAAAGGTGGGCCTGCGAGAGGGCAAAATATTTCCCTGTACCAACCTTAGCAATAACCCTTATATATAACTAAACCGTTGTCCCAGTCTTGACCCTAACCCCATCCTAGACCTCAATTCTGCATTTAACACTGGCCCCCACCCAAACCCTGAACTTGATCCTGGCTTACCTTACCGTTAACTTGGAATCTAGCTTTAGACCTGACCCGGACCCTAACCTTAGACTGGAAGCTGGCTCAAAATCACCCGTATTGCGGACGGTTCTTGTTATCATTTCCTCTTTAGGGGGCCATATAGGTCAGTCCTATTGCTACTGTTACTACTATTAGCTGTGGAACTTTGATTTTGGCCGTCGCCCGTTTTTCACACTCCCATTTTAGGTACTAATTTGGAACTCCTTTTTTCACTGAAGAAATTTCAACTGTGCCTAACTAACGACGTCATCAAATGTCTTGGCATCACGTTCAGCCTCTAACAATCTCTGTTTACATCTCCAGCGCTTGACGTGCACTTTGGAAACACCGTAGAACGTTCATACGCAATAAGTGATCGATGAAGTACAATACCAATTGGGGTGGGCATGTCGAGGAGAGTGATAGAGAACGAGTAGCGTACTGTGGTGTGTAGCCAAGGAAGTACGAGGTTAATCACGTGATCCTGCTTCTTCCGCAGTTCCGTCCTCTCGCCAAAGGGGACTCCAGGCACCAATCTTGTGCTTCCAATACGACCCGCTTTCCTGCAGGTTTTTTGCAAGCAACCTTGTTGACACCTTGTTTTTGCGACCAAAAAGGCGCTGAACCTCTTTTCGTTCCCCTGGTCCAAACGCGTTTGCAAGTGACAGTTTGACCGTCGCAACCGATGATATCCACCGTATGCTCCACAGCAAGGTGAAGCAGGTGCGGTACGTGAATTAGTTTATAGTGAGTGCGGACATGTGATGAATCTACCACACACTCCTCCCCCACCCGGGCCCGGTATCGAGATATAGTCAAGAAGACTGAGGGCAGCAGAGGGCGCAGGTGAAGTTTGCAAGTAAGTGTAAAATCAAGAACAAAAGGTGAGGGAGTCAACGTGTGTGTTTGCTGACTCCGTCATCGTCAGTGTTTGGTTGGATACCGATGCAGAACACACAAGGGGTCCAAAGTGGCGAATGTATATAAAGAATTGAGAAGAGGAGATACAAACATTGAGATAAGACTTTGTCAGATATTTCAGATGTTCGCTTGTAGCCCGTCATCAAGGAGAGTTGCAGATAAAGGCGGTGGACAAGACAGGGAATCTTGCGAGAGACGACAACCGTGTGAGTCGTGTGTGCTTTGCTCATGGTTCTCTGCCTCCTACCCTATTGACAAGCAAAATGACCTCCCTCGTGACACTCTGTATCTAGCCTTTCCCCCAGCACGATACTTAATCATGCGCGGAGCGCGCGGCCGAGCACCGACAGCATCAAGTAGCCAAATTGCCCAGTAATTATCGCACCACTAGCCAGCGCCGATTCGAGTGCGCGCGAACGAGCAATCGTCGTACCAAATACGATCCTCGCCTATGAACGCTGGATTACGGTAGGCACTGGGCCGCAGGGCGACTGTATCCTTAAACTGCTGCACCCCTTCTACGCTCATCTACAGCTCTCTCTCCGATGATCGGTTGCCTTTTCAACTACTCCCCGAAATCCACCTTTTCGCTGGTATTGGTAGCCTTGCCTTTTTTCCGGATGGGACATTATCATTTGTTTGTAGCTTGTTCATAGCGCTGGCCTCCGACGCACAGACTATTAACTGGCATCGTTCCTGCTGCAAGTATGTGCAACCCGTTAGATTCCCATAACTCATCGTTCCTCCTTCTCATTCATTGTCCGCCCTTCCTCTTTTTTTAATGACAGAATCCGAACCGGTTTCCCTGGTTGGAACCACCACGCAAAGCTTCCGTGCAGTCGGGTTTGGAGCTACTGAAGCGACTAGGCGCAGTTTCAGACAGCCCACCAGAGTCCGCCACCGACCCTGCAGGCAGCAACTCCAACGGAATTAATGGTAACATCGCTGAAAACGATGAGCAGATTGCGCGTCCCCTCAAGGTACTTTTGCTTTTTGTTTATTCTCGATCCTTGTAAATGTGTTGAGTAATCGCCTTTCGGTGCATTCCACCTTTTTCTGCCTCCTATTTTTATCGATTTCTCAGTGTCGCATTCTTGTTCCGTTGTTTCTTTGGAGTTATTTGTTGCTATTCTTGCGCTTGATTACATTTTCCAATATAGCCATTACTAAAATACTGTCATTGACTGTACGCCGATAGCTCATTTCGCACTGCGCCCGTGCACATCCGTTTACTTAGACAACATACTCTACTCGCCACACTTCAGTAGCTGTAATTTTGTAAGTGTAAGAAGTAAAGGTTCCGTGAACCAGGTTCTGGGCTCACGGGACTGGGAAGAGCGGGTGATTAAGACTGCATAGTAGCTGTCCCTAAACTAGTCACCAGCAAGCCACTGGACGACCGAAATTCAGATAGGGACCTTTGAAACTATGACCGCAGGCAAAAACGCCCACCAAACTTCCCGCTCTCCTACGATATTTTCACTCAAGAACATAGTCCATATCTCCACCGTCGTGCCATGTTTGTATGATGTCTGTTTTTTTTTCTCGGAAAAAACGTAACCGGACATTGATGCCCATAATACATTTTCAAGTGCCGCCCCTCCCCTGCCCCATCGCTCTTTATTTAAAACCGTAGACTGTTTTTCACTGAACACTCCCGCAATTCGGTCATAGTTACCGTCTACAAGTTGTTAAGGTCTCTGAACTATTTAATTTCGCTCCCTTGCAACCTGACTGGGCCTCGTAAAATGGGCCATCACCTGAGAGCTAACGCCATTCCTCTCCACTGCTGCTGTCTGTTCAGTCATCTGCGTCGTGTAGTAGTTTTCCGGGTTCCCTGACGCTGCTTTGCCCGCAACTGCACCGGATCTGGTGAATGGTTCCAGACCTTCCTGCCATGGCAGTGGGTCTTTTGGCCATGTTACCTAGCTCCTGATTTCTGCCCTTGGTCTGTGTGCAATCTCAACTTCAAGCGGCGTAAGAGAGCAATTGTCGGGTTCGGATATTGTTTTTGACGTACGATAGCCCCTGTGAAAGTTTGGGACCAGTGCAACTTGGTCTCCTGTCTTGACGCGTGCGCCGGTTGACGAAGTTGTATGGGTAGCCACTTGCTCTAAGCACTCGTCGAAGATATTGTAATTCAGCACCTTTGTCTTCCGGTTCGTTGCAGTGCGTCTGCACACGCTGATACAACGTTCTTACGCATCTGCATTTGTTGATCTCCTTGGGTCTCATTCGAAAATACTGAGGGAATGTTGGAATTATTCGCCTGCCGCGTCGAAATACTGCTTTCTCCTCTAACATAAAACACTTTGGCAGCACGTGATTGTCTAGACACCTTTGTGGACATCAAATCTGCACATGAATTGCGGCGCATCGAAGAACCAAACTTTCCCGTCGTTGAGCTTGCATCTGCAATTTACCACCGGTCAAGACTGCCACGCCTCAAAGCCGGTAGTTAACAGAAACTCCTGCCACGCCATTGATCAGGATTCAGGGCATTCTGGTCTCTTCATAGAATCAGTGGCAGTCTACTAGGTCATTTAACCACTCCATCTACCGTTTTACGGTGTACATCGTCCTCTGGTGTCTTTGTTTCAGCCTGTGGATTTCTTTCACTCTTGCCACTCTGGCCTTGCGACCTTAATTTCTTCAACCTCTACTTCGCCATTCACGGGCGGCCCGTCTAGGTGATAGCGATGGTTGAAAAGCACACAACGTTTCATAAAAATCTCCGCTCCGCGTCAGACCATCTACATGTCTATTTTTTTCTCTCTCTATCCACGGTTGCAAAGTACTTTTTGTTTGTTTTCTCCTCCCACACAAATATATAGCTCACACCTCTGGGCCGGTTGCTTACCGCCTTCCCTCTAGAGCCACGACTGGCGCGAGCCCTCGTCTCAGCGGCTACTTTGGGCTGTCTGGTAGAAGCCATCACCGCAGTCAGCATGCTTTACGTCTCCCCGGTCTTCTACGTGCCTCAGGAAAGCCGCGAAGACTACTCCGAGGTGAGCTGGTCTGTGTGTGTGCGTTGTGGAGGTAATTTATTCCAATTCTGGCCTTGACTACCGCGGATAGGCAAATCGCGAAATAGGGTCACCCCCTCATCGCAGAAGGTTGGGAGCCGATCCTCCAAAGTGGCATCTCAGCACTGTGCACAACATTGTTTTCCATGTGGGGCTTTTATGCAGACCGGGCTGATTGTGGCAGACACGTGAGTTTCTACGTCAGTCAGGGAACCAAGCGTGCTATATTTGCCAGTGAAGAGCCGTGCCACAGGCTCTTCTATTTTGTTTAACTAAGTTAAACTGGCTTTCTAAACAGACCGAGCAATTGCTGACGTCATTTTTGTTGTCTTAGGTGCCGAAAAAGGGAGTGGGTGGAGGTTATTTTGACCAGAGTGCCTTACTGTAGGCTCCATATTGCCGGACCCATATCCATGATACTAAAAAATTTCCAATCTTTGATTGGCGTCGTTCATCATTGACCCTTACCGTTGCTTCATTGGTCTTGCCAACGAAATAGGGACCCATTACTCATAGGATAGTAACACCGCACCAAACGCTTCCGAGAAAAGAGTGCATTTCACATTGATGTATGCATCCATCTAAGACGAAAGTATCCTCATCGCTCGCTGTGTGGTTACCGATGGAATCACCCATTTAGCTGCTGTTGCTCGAAGTTCAGGTTTACTTTGTACTTGCGTAATATTATAGTCGGACATATTTCATGAGGTTTCTTGGGAATTCCGGCTACAGGCGGGTCCCAACAGCCGCACGGATTGTTTGTTCGAGGTTGTCTCCTCTAGCGCTTTGGCTTAAAAGCCTAACCACAACGTATCGGTGGAAAGCAAACTTACTTAATGACGGTTTACGGTTACCACGTCACAATGCCGTCATTGGGTTTTGCGGCTTTTTACAAGGCTTTTAGTGTGCCAGACCGCAGCCCACCGCACCCTGGTAGCAATGTCGCTGCTGGTCCGCAAATACTTATTCGTCAGACCTGGGACTGCTTATTTCGCAGCTAAGACCGTTCCACTTTCCGCCACCTGTGGACGCGCAGGGTAGCCAGCTGCTAGGCTGCCGGGCAAATCGTCTTCCTGGCTGCGATCATGCCGGCTAGATCAGGCATGATCGCAGTCGTGCCAAGTACAAGTGCTTCCGAAAAAAATTGATCTACCAGGACTGGGGGCCAATAGAGTTGTTTGCAAGCAGAGGCGAGTTTGAGTAAGGAAAAAGAAGTCTGATGCAGCACCGGAGCAATTTATTCATTGTTCTCGGTTTTCAAACTCATGCAGGAGTCCATCGTCGGAGATTACAACAGTAACAGAACAAGCGAAAATTATAGGATGTACTAGCCAATCAGCGACCGAGACGCAGGCGTGAAGGTGGCTGCGCATGGCTTCTGTATGTCGGTGCCAGACCGATACGTCGATTGGCCGAGTTCTCATCCGGAGCCCAGGCTTCAACCAATCCTCGATTGGTCTTACTTCTGACGTGGACGATTATCTTGGTGACTGCGAAATTAAATCGTGACCCGTTTCGAGGAAGTGGACAGCCACTCTTGATAATTCTCTATCCCTTTGCGCTGCCAGCTCACGTTCGTGTATATGCGACTTGAGTGTGCGCTTAGTCTGACTTTCGTAGTTATAAGGACAGTTTAGGCACGGATGCGATACACTGCCCCAGACCGGTCCTAGGGATCTAGTCGGTCTTCGATTTTCATGACCCTGTTGCGCATGGTTGCTTTGGGCCGGTGTGTAATTCCAACGCCTTCGGATATCCGTTCTGCATAAATTGATCGTGTAGATACCCGACCTCACGTGCCTTCTCCACTGGTTTGTTGCAATGAATCTGGATCTGTTTGTGAGGAACGGGTTGGCCTTTTAACGATGTCTGTTTAACTCCATTAACCCCCCTTTCCTTCGTTTTATCCTTCGAATCCTTCATACTCCTGCGTTTTCGTCCCGGTCGTTCTTTAGTGACTTCTGTCAAGGCCTAACTCGCATCTAACTAATGATAATGTCGGCGTACTCGACCCGGGATTGGTTATGGCTGTTGTTGACCTTTCAATAGCACAGCCAACTCAACAAGCACTAACTTGACCACCCTAATAATTCCAGTAGTATTTCGAGGGGGTCAATTATCCACCACCAAATTTACGCCTATCATACCACTGTGTAAAATAAATGTTTCCATAGCTATTTTGCATTGCGGCGAGAATATTTTCGTCTCTACTGACCTTGGCCTAAGTAGGGTTCACACCGCTCCTAAATTTCCATAGCCTAAAAATGCCCACGAAACCGTTTTGCTGCCTCAGCCGATA
>CACRXP010000041.1:1410819-1427347 GCA_902702965.1 Spirometra erinaceieuropaei | reverse complement strand
CCAGGTGGCCATGCGTTTCCGACACCCCTCCGGCGACATTGGAAGCCTCGTTCTTGTCTATCGGGCCTACCTGAAGGTAACAAAGTTGGGCAAGAAACCACAGCAGCCGGAGAGCCAGTTATCAAACGGCACTAAACCCGACAGAAATCACGGACTTTCAAAAAAGACCTGGTGCAAAGAGAATTTCCTCAACGCCTCGCGCCTAGCAACCGCCCTAAAGGTCCGTGCCCAGCTCAAGTCCATAGTCCATGGATCTGGTCTGGGACATCTGCGCTCCTGTGGCGAGGATTTGGACAGCCTGGCACGGGCCTTCTTCGAGGTGGCCTTCAGTGACCAGGTGAGCTCTGTCTGTCTGAGGGTTCCGCGCGTGTGTGACTTCCGTACGAGGGTCAACGCCCGAGTATTTTCAGCACTTTAGGTAATATTTAAGAACAAAACCGAGGTGTTGCGTGGAAATTGGTTTTCGGCACAGTTTTCATCATGGGTAGAAGCGGAGGGACAAGTTCCAGGAGATGGTTGAGAAGGGGGTACGATCAAAAATTGGTCGAGCACGGGAATATGACGTCCTCCCATATTACAGGGAGCCTTGTCCCAAATTCCAGGGGGTTGGGGTTATGAAGGTTAGGGCTAAAGTTAGGACACGAGGATAGGTACCCCCTGGAATTTGTCGCGAAGCTACCTGTAGTACGGCGGAGGTTCCATATTCCCGTACCCAGCCAAAAATTTTGATTAATCTGACCTTTCGGATTTCCACCCCCTATCTGCGATTGCCTTTGATGTCGGGTCGAGTGAGAATCTGGAACGTCAGACGCATACAATTCTCGCTCTAGCGATTGCGCCGCCTCCTCGGCAGTTCTTTTTTTATCGGCGCATCTGGCTCTACGTTTGACCAAGTTCCTTATATCGGTTAAGATACGGCCATTTAAAGAGACCTCGAAGATTTTAACCTTCACTATCCTTTGGGTTTCTGTTTCCACCTAAAGCCTGATTCACAGCGTTTGTCCGGATTTCGAGAGGCCTCTGGACCATCTCTCTATGAAATTGCGGAAGCAACATCCTGGGTGATCTCGTACACAAAACTGTGACTGCGTCTTAGGCATCTTCTTGTCTGTTTTCTGCGAGTGTGTTACCTCATTTGGACATCTAGTGATAATCAACTTAGCTTATTAACCACGACGTCGCTGAAAGCTGCGGTTCATAACGGATCTGCAGTAGTTGTTGCCCACTTGTCATTTATTTTCCGAACGCCGGAGAATAGCAGACCATAGTTCCATACATTTGAGTTTTTGTATTCTGAAGCTTCAGTTGAGATCGCACGCACTTGCAGGGACAACATACAACATCCTGCGTCTTTTTTCCTCCCGATATTCGGTGGCAACCGAGTTGTTATGCCGAGTTCACTTTTTTCATGCGTGACACTTATTCGACTTTTAACGGATCCTGGCGCCCTCTCACCAACACATTTCTGGGATATGGCCCTCTTTTTACACACCGCGCCTAGAATCAACTAAATTTGTACCCCTGGTTTACCTCTGACCACACAAGACAGTTACACCAATCAGCGGCCATATCCCGTTAGGAATGCGACAGCAGCGCGCATGATTTAACTGCTCACAGGAGAATCTTTGCGGAAGTGATGCCGGCTTAGTTGTACTGGTTCACCGCCAGACCCAGCAAAGTTTACCACAGCCCCATTGTTAGACAATCGTAACTTGTGCGTAATTCAGATTGTAGTGCGGGTAGCTTGCGCTGCAACAGCCCCACCCCCTCCCCTCCTAGGCCAGCGACTAGACCAGGGCGACTGACAGTTGGCGTGAGCCATTAGCGGAAAGCAACTGTAACCTAACCTCCAGTTTATAGGGTTGGGTTATCCGCCTAGTTGGCGGCACTCCAGACATCAACTTCTACGGCCTCGTGGTAGCTTGCAGATGCGTCAAATTTACTTTGGTTAGGAGAATCAGCGTATGATCGGCCTAATTGCGAGCGAGTCAAACCGACTGGACGTGAAATCAGATGCCGCATCTGACGTGGTAAATGGCGGCCGTCTCTTGTGTGCAAAGCACGTGCCTGGTCCCTCGTTTGAGCCTGTCTTGATAGCACCGCCCGGTTTAAGTGCTCCATGCGAGCACGTGTGGGTTCGCCTTCGTATGCCGACTTTTTTCGCCCGCTAATCTGTTGCCGGTTTGCCAACCTCCGCACATCAATGGGTACCAGTCGAGGACCAAGTGTCTTGACACTTTGTCAACAAATACCATCCTGGTGATGGAACGAAGCTTCTCCTTGGTGATACCACAACTGGTAACGCCGCTTTATCAGTCATCTGTTTCAGGAAATTGTTAAATGTTTCGGGACACCTCACACTAAACATAGAGGTGATCCCTCGAGATTTATCTGTGCCACTTCCCCGGCTGAAGTCAGTCAACGCTGATTTAGAGGAAGTAAGCAAGTCCCGAAACCTGTGGGGAGTCACTGTAGCCTATGGCAGCCCCTGCGCGCAGGTCGGCTACGCAACGGCTTCTGAGGACCAGTATCATAGTGCATCCTGATCCTTAACTGAAGACATACACGAACTCCGCCTCCTTTGAAAACCGATTTAAAAGTGTCGCACGGCCACTGCTTTCCGCCCCACTAGTGGAAGGCCCTTTTGCGCCGACGGCCGTATTCGCGACCGACTAGTTAGGTGTCCCGTCTCAGTGGTTAGGTCGTTTGCTGTGAGTCTTTGCCACGCCAGTGCCTTTGTTGAAGGTGGTGTAGAATGTAAACCCCCCAAGGCAAGTGACCGAACTGTGCTGAGGGGTGAATCAAGTATCCAAGTTCGCCGCAAATTCAACGTACCATCCACTATGTGCTTTCTGGTACGGCTACCTGATCTTCGGGTCGGAGTCATAGCCGGTAGTAATGCTAATCACGCTCTGGTTTATTTGATCACCTACGATGACCATGTGTTCTTAGTTCTCTATGCCCGGCACATTAAATACTCTCGATCACATTACCTCCCACCTGCCGTATTGTAGGTTGCCGTGCTTGCCGGTGGCCCCAGCCAGGAAAGATCCACCCTGCCCTACTACGACCCCTTGAATGCTCCTAAAGGCCGGAGGCGCCAAGTACTAACTATCCATCCCGACTCGCAGCTCTATCCGCTGGCTGTCACCGCCCGCTCTCCGCCTCCGGTACTTCTCTTTATCGAGGCCATTGACGCCGATGCGAGCAATAAGCGCGAGGCGGTCGAACCACCATCGCCTTCCAGCCCCAAAAGCGCCACTACTACAGACCCTAGTCATAAAGATTCCCCACAGCGTATTTTGATGCGCTACCTTTGCGTAATATCTCCCGACTGGTTGTCTGGTCTAACTTCTGCCCCTTATGCAGCCACTAGTGACGGGGTTGAGACCAACTCTGTCACCCTAACGCGACATCAGTCCCTGAAAAGGCAGATCAGCACCCCTGACGATCCGCAGCCGTCTGGTGAAAAGAAAACCAAGACAGATTTTCAATCGCTTATTCCAGTCAACAATAACATCTCGCAAAGAGTCGGCCTCTCAGCTTCTGCCAGACGTCGGCTCAAGAAGAAGAGGAAGCTGTTGCAGCATAAACAAGAGCAGGCATCACTAGCAAATAAAAAGGTTGTGCAGAAGTAAGCTTTCAATCTCCTGGAACACTGATGCTTCCTTTATCCTCCTCTCCCCCCTCACCAATTGTACAGGGACCTCCATGTGTATATGCCAAATCCTTTTTCACTGTGCTTCCTCAACCCCATAACTATAAAGCAGCGCGTCGGCCTTTGGAGAGAGAGTAATTCGGTGTTTTGCCGAATACTCTGACTGGCGCTGGCAGACAATAGGCATTTCTAACGACCTATTTTGTAACCTGTTCGTACAGAAACAAAAGTTCCCGTATGAGGGTTTTGTATTTGCTTAAATACATTGTCTTGGGCTACAATGCTTTCCTTCCCTGAAAATAATTTCGCCGGGTTGCATACAGTTTGTACAGTTTAACCGAGCCTCGACAGGGTTAACTGACCCAAGTTTATTCTTAATATGATAACCAACGTGAATTTCCGAGATCAGGTACGGGCACGTCCACCTCTCCAAAAATGATTAAGATTTCGCAACTGCAACCATTTGGACATCATTCCGAGCTTTCTTAACAGCACATCTGTCGTCCAGGTCTCTAAAAGAAGGCCGAGAACGTAATCATCAAGTTTTGTTGGAATGTCCTGTTTTCGGCGCTCTAAGACGCACTATTCTGGTTGATAAGACTGGAAGGCTAACTGCGAGCTAAAGGAAGTAAGTCAGATGGGGGGTGGGGGGTGTAAATATCACACCACGCATCCTGCCAAAGGCCTGTACCCAGTCGAGCCGAATTGGGAGAGAATTTTGAGGAAGAATATGAACTTCAAAGAAAAGCTCTCGTTTCAAAATAAATGAAATCGAAGTTATCAGGGTTATCTATTACGGACAGAACCGTAACGCTGCTAAATTAGATAGGTTAGGGGAAATAGCGGCACGTGGGAATCAGCCGACCGCCCTTGGGGGCGCCGCGCGTGCGTTCCTCGCGGTCGCATCACCTGCAGCGGGTTCTACGTGCCGAACAGGTCTGGCTCCTCGAGAAACCGACCAGGCTGCGCCGCAAAACAGACCGGAAAGTAGTATTAAGGCTGTGGTGGAAAGAAAACTGAAGTACTGGCGGAATATAAAGCGGAAAATCCAGGTAACGCCGATAAGGAAGGCAAAGAGGGGCATCATAAAGTAAGAGCCGAAATCAACGTCCACACTGCTCGTATTTCCCACGAAACGGGTTGTGGGTTCGCGATCGCGCGCAAATGCTGGCGACGACCGGTTGGCCGGCATGTCACTGACAAGACAATGGATAGTTGAATTGTTCCTGACGCCGTAATCACATAGCCGACGCAGTGAAGGATCAACAGAATCTTCTGGAATGGGGGCAGACATGGTTCCCGAAGTCTGTTCGCGATTCGCTAGCTCTCGTCCCTGGAAGATAAGTCGAACGTTCTTGTTCTGGTTGAGTATTTCCTCGGAGAAAAATTTCCTGGAAGATGAAATATGGAAGTTCTAGATTTTCTGTTGCGAAAATAGAAGCATATTAGCATCTTGCCAAGGGCAAATTCGAGCTTGAAAACCCAAAAAATGGCAACTGTAGTTCGAAATCTCAATGCTTCATGAGTACGAGTTACCTTTTGAAATACATGACTGGCATATTCTCAGGAGCATGTACATAGCGAACACGATCGTCAAGATACTGGAGCCGAAGAACAATATGATCAGTAGGGCATTTGGCTATTGCACGGGCTCTCATCTCCTCTTCCGATTTCTCTTTGGCAGCATCCGAGTCGCATGGGTCAGTTGATGGCCCTGAAGATTTAATGGAAAAATCACTAGTTACTTGTGTCGTTAACATAAAAAAACAAAGAACACTTTTGAAAGTGATTCCCATTATTCCAAAAATGCCAACATGATATCACTGCAAAAAGATGCTGTTCATCTGCCAACCACGTCCAGATTTAACAACTGCCTTTCTAAGACATTATGGCCTTAAGCTTTGTTCTAAAGTTAAATATACAAGGGTGAGATCTAGCTACTGCAAGATCGGCCACTTCAGATTTTCGTCAGGCAGTTTAAGAAGTTCAGGATTAATGCAACAGCGACGGATATTTTAATAAAACATTCTTCGTAAAAACAACAAAGAATCACAGCATACGTAAAAATCCCATAAAAGTAGGCACTACAAGTGCGAAAATAAAATGGTACCTGCGGCAGCTCCCTCCCGTTTGACGGCATCAACATCATCGTGATCATCTATGCAGCCGGCGTTGAACGCATCAATATCCTCATCAGTCGGTATGGCGTCTTCCTGGTTGGCTGTATCAGCGTTCGAGTTCATTGAATTAGCAACTGGTGTGTGTATCTGTCTGGTAGACGGACTGGAGCTGACACCGCGATACAATTTCAGGATTACAAAGACCGTTAAAATGCCGACGAACAGACTGCATATTAGAACCTCATTTCCCACACCTTCGAGGATTTCATACGCCATTGCCAGACCTTCTTATGCCGGAGAAAGTTTTGAGTTCCTATAGCTAAGAGTCTGTACTACCCGCAGAGCATACGCACAAAGCCGCCGTTACTAGACGACGGGCGGCGTAGGACGAAAAGCCCGCGGACCTTGGACATTAATTTTAAGCAGCTCGCGAGGGTCTAGACTACGTAAGAATAGTCAGTAGAAAATGAAGTTGAGTATAACGGTTTTTCCTACCACATTTTCCAAAATTATCTGCATCGGAATTGTACATATAGGTCCAATATTTAGTTTCACACGGGTCTGAAGTGTGCGGACTGCTAATTAACGTGTTCGAAGGGCGTGGGTAAATTTCCTGCAGCAAAAACGGAGTGAAGTTTTCAAATTATTTGTTCAGAATGCGCTAAATAAACAGTATCATAAAACCACTAACAGTCTATCAGAGCCAAATATTCGGTGTTGTATGTTTCGAGACATGCGTGAGCATTTTAATAATCGCACGTGTTTTGTGCGTCATCACCAAGGAGGTATCATGTTGCCGAACGAGATGCGTTGTCTCGTCCGGTTCCCCGGTTTGTTTGAGGGTCGACTCGACCGTGGCCACGAGATTGACCTGCGGTGTTGAAGGAAGCTTCCTGACTCAGCACTTTCAACTGTGTAGGAGTCAGCTGTTTGGAGGACATATTGTGGCAAGGATTTTGTCTTCTTCCGGAGATTAATAGCTTATAGTTCGCAGCTTAGCAGCCAGCCCAGTATCTCTTTTTGCCCGCAGATCTCTAGCTCTTTTATCGATTACTTGTTGTAACAGCGTGACGCCGTCTTCGCCCATGACGTCAGCGCACTTTGCGACTTCTTGGTGTAAAACCCCGTTGTATTTGCACAGTCGAAGGTGGCAGTCTGGGAGGAGTGCCCGAATCATTCGTCTGCTATGTTGAGTCACCCGCCGTTTTGCCAGACTTGTATTCACCGGTGGTCTGTAAGACAGACTCTTGGGAAGCACATGGTTGTCAAGGCATCTGTGGAGGAATTGGATTTGCGTGTACGTCGAACGTACGCCAAGGGAGAATGTTTACTACCCTAGTGCTGACCCAAGCGCTTCTGGCCCAAAAATATTGCTGATAGAAGCGAAGATGCGCGTCCCCCGACATAAATGAGAAGAAGAGACGATCTCGGGAACCATAGTTATATTGTCCTGACGTTTCAAATGCAAATAAGCTTTCATCGTCGGAGGTGAGTGCTGTACCACGCCTCACAGTATTTATAGGTGGTGATTGTCTCCTTTCAACGGGTTTGCCTCTCTTGTGGGGTTGGCGTTCAGGCGCTAGCCGTCATCCTACGTCATCTCACCGCACTTCATGCTTGGCGTACTTCGTCTTCAATTTATGTATGTGATCTCGAAGATTTGTTTTTTGTGTCAGTTCAAAAAAAATCGGCCAAGTTGAGTGCACAATCTACTTCTCTGACAAGTTTGAATACCATGATCATGTCCCCTCTGTATTTCCTACAATAGAGAAGAAAAGTTTTAGATCTTCAAGTCGTTCCTCATAAGGAAGGCTCTTCGGCCCACCGACTGGTTCAGTCGCTTTTCGTTGCGCCTTCTCCAAGAGTGTGCAATGTTGCCTCATCCAGGAGCACACTGTCTGAATGTCGTATTCCAAAATCGTTCGGATAAATGTTCCAAACATTCGACCGAAAAGCTCACCGTCGAAGTTAAGGAAGGATCTCCTGATCGCTTCCAGGATACTCATAGCCTTCTTTGCCATCTTGGCGCAGTGAGAGGAGGGTTTGAGGGTGGACTTCCTCCACACACCAAGGTCCTTTACCTCATTTGCAAGCTCCAGTTCGTGACTGCCGAGGAGATAGTGATATTCAGATCTTAAATCCTTTCTCTAACTATACCTTAGCCTGATGAATTGGCATTTGTTAAAACGGAGGTTGAGAAGCCATTCATCACACCACTATTGTAGTCGATCTTAGTTTTTTGCGAGTTTAGCGCATCCTCTGGCTTTTCAGTCGAACTCCACATTTTCAAATCGTCAGCCAACATTACCTTCTCGTAGGTTAGGCAGTCTAGGCCATCGGTTACATTTATCAAGAACAGAATAGGACCTTGGGCACTCCCCTGTGTAACACCTATGTGAACGGTTTCTCCCTCCGATTTGGCTTCCCGATGACGTCGGCCTGTGACGAAGTCGGTCAACCACTCGAGAAGGTTGCCACTCACAACCATATGGCGCAATTTATATATCAGTGCCGTCTGTGTGACACCCTATCGAAGGCTTTACTGAAGTCAATGTAAACAGCATCTACTGACAGACCCATCTCTAGGAATTTCGTCCAGTTTTCCATGGATATTATCAGGTTAGTGAGACAGGATCGACCACCTCTAAATCCATGTTGATGCTCACTAAGCAAGCTGTTCTCCTCAATATGTCTCACCAGCTGCCTTTTCACTATTTTCTCCATTATTTTGCAGCAAATCCTCGTGAGACTCACTGGACTGAAGCCATGTGGCGAGGTTATTTCTCCCCCTTTATACATGGGACTGATGTTCGCTAGCTTCCAGTCAGTAGGCAGAGCCCCTGCTTCCATGGAACTTTCGAAGATCTTGAAGAGTGGAGAGGCTAGTTGGTCTGCGAGTTCATAGAGAAATGTTGCGTATATACCACCCGGACCCGGCCATTCGGTGGGCTGCAGCCGTCTCACAGTTTTCCTCACTGCGTCCGTTGTGAACGCCATTGTATTATTTGTATTTCCAGGTGGGGCAGTTTGCTTGTATACTTTTTCATCAAAAGGTGGCTCCTCGGTAAAGGTGGACATGAAGAAATCGGAAAAGAGCTTCGTCTTATCTGAGTAACCGGTTAACTCATTTCCCTGATAATTATTGAGAGAAAGGATGGAGTCCGGATTTCGTTTCGCCCTATTCAGGCAAGAGAAGAATTTATTTGAATTTTTGGGCATATCTTTGCTTATTTTGACTCAAATGCTGCTCTTTCTCTTCTCAGGACATTCCGATACCTATTTCGATATTTCGTAAATTCTGAGAAAGGTTTAGACTGCTGAAATTTGGTGTATGTCTTCCACAGTCTCCATTTCCTTCCGAGGTTTCTCTTTATTTCCGCTGTCACCCACTCTGGTCGGGAGACGCATGATCTCCTTTTAAATGGGCAAAAGTTTTCCACCAAGTATTTAATCACGCTCTTAAGACGGCGTTTTGGTCAGATACATTTGACAATGGAACACTTCCTATCGATTGGAAGCTGGCACATATTACTTCGGTACACAAAGGAGGTAACAGAGCAGCGAAGACGAATTACAGGCCCATAAGCTTGACATGCATTCTCTGCAAAGTTATGGAAAGGATCATTAAGAATGAACTGATGCAACTCCTGGAAGTTCACGGCCTGCTATCGAAATGCCAACATGGGTTCCGGAGAGGAAGATCCTGCACGACAAATTTGCTGCAATCTCTCCAGAACTGGACCCGAACTCTCGACGACAGGCACGCGGTCCACATAGCCTTCATCGACTTCCAGAAGGCGTTCGACACTGTGCCACACCAGAGGCTCTTGCATAAACTTAAAACTTTAGACTGCGAAGTAGCAATGTTTGCCGATGACATGAAGATATGGGGTGTAATTCGGGGTCTAGCCGACGAAGACAGACTGCAGATGAACTTGAATCGGTTGGAGGAGTGCGCAAACCGTTGGCTTCTGCGGTTTAACACTAACAAATGAAGCATACTTCGTCTACGCAACACAGCCAGATCCGCCAGCACAAGAGACTACTTTCTGGGCGATGCAGCCCTATAAGAGGTCGAGGCGCAAAAATACCTCGGTATGCCGACGACGAGTTCCCTAAAGCCATCCGCTCATTGTTCGAGAGTTGCAAAAAAGGCAATGTCCGTACTGTACGCCATCAAGCTTGTGTTTATGGACTTTGACAAAAATGCTTTCTCGAAGGCATTGGGAACATTTGTCCGGCTGCATTTAGAGTACGGCATACAAGCCTGGAGGCCGTGGGCTGTTGTGGGCCAAAACTGCCTCGAAAGAGTCTACAGGAGAGCCACGAAGATTGTTAGACTTCAAAGCTCCTTTCCTTATTCAACCCGCCTAGTAAATCTAAACTTCTTACCTTTGAGTTACAGGCATTTCGCGGGGATCTCTTGCAAGCCTTCCGCATTGTTAAGGTGTTGGATTGCAGTCGTGACTTCGATGAATTTTTTGAGTTTGCTATCATGACCAACCTCCGTGGTCAACCGTTAAAACTGCGCACTCAGCAGGCAAGGCTGGATGTGCGGAAGTTGTCCTTCTCTGTCCGCGTGGTCAAACCATGGAATGCCCTTCCCGCAGACGTTGTGATGTCACCATCTATACAAAGTTTTAAAAAGAATCTTGACATAGATATGTTTCAAAAGGACCAAGAGCGATGAGAAGTAGAGCTCACCCCTGTAACTACTTCTGTTTTTGTCCTACCATTATGGGCGTGTTTAAACTATTTCAGCCCAGAACATTTATCTGTATACCGCACATTTTTCAGGTTGTCAATAGGGTTCTCAAAGGCTTACGCCTATTTCCCTCAATAAACTGAACTGAACATGCGCAGGGCTCTATCCTATCTCAGTCAGCAGTTCTTTCATTTTGGAATAATCCCCTTTCCATACATTCTCTCCTTTACTTTTCGAATTGCGGGTACTGAAAAATTACTATGCTCCCAAACAAGAACGCAATGATCACTTCGACCCAGGGCCGTATTAGAAGTCAGTCCAAAAATAAATTTTTCATCCCTGGTAATACTTAGATGCAAACAGCTCGAATCCTGTCCACTTCTGAACTGAGTGTCCATTGTGACATGTTGAGTAAGGAATTCATCAGTAACCCATCGGAGTAGCTTCTGTTCAACTGAGTTGTAGAATTCTTAGTACAGTGAGTCACGCGTATAAGCCAAAATAGATTTCAGTGTATATAAGGTATTATTGATTGAATAAAGTTATAATAAAAAAACATGCATACCTCAACAAAGGATACCCTAAACGAAGTATTCCTTTGTTACTGTTCGAGCAGATCGAATTTCCAGCTCAAGGTTAGAATACAACTACTAGCTAATTAAAAGGACGCCGATCACTTTCGAAAGAGGGTTACGAAAAGGGGGAAGGTGAATGTCAACAGGGACCAAATGTGGAAGCACTTGCGAGGAGGGCGTGGAAAATTCCAAGCGTTGACCAGCTGGATACAACATGTCTTTTCCGATCGCCTGCAGTGCATCGATTCCAAATCGATGTCCGGAGAATTAAAATTCCCAAGTATTATTACACGTTTGCTACAGCTGATCTGACTTGTCTATATAATGATTTTATCGTCCGTGTCCTTCCGCTGACCGGAGGCTCTGTATACCAGAGCAACACGGAGGTCCGGTTGGCTTGGTACTTTTCATTTACAGCTAGGGATTTCACAGCCATTGTTCCCTTTTGGTGAGGAACCATCCGTGACGTAGCTTATGCCATCCCGTATGAACATTGCGATTCCCCCACCCCTACGTCCACTTGGATCCATGCGGATAAGCTGAAATCCGTCTAGCGTGACTTCTACGTTTGCTATCTGCTCATTCAACCATGTCTCTATGAGAGCTCTAAGGCAGGTTTCAACTGGACTACGGCCAGCTTAATCTCATCCAATTTCTTAAAAAGACTCTGTAGATTTGTGCACATCATTATCATGTTTTTGGCTCTCTCGGTCTCTGGAAATTGTTTATTGGTTCTTGCGTCTGACATTTATTGCTGTTAATCAGAAGAGGAAGAAGCAATCGCTGGAACAAGGGCTTTATTCGTCTGAAGTTTCGGATTCTCACTTGAACCCATCATCAGGGACAGTGGCAGAAAAGGGTTATTGCTGTACATTTCGCACGAAATATTCTGTCCACTGTCTGCCTTCAAATTTAAAAGTTTTCGATGGAACTAATGACTGGCGTGCAACCGTCAATTTCGCCAGATGATTCCATAGAAGCCTGCGTTCCGGTTTGATGACTTCGTTGCCTACAATCTTCAGATTCGTCTCTCCTTCGTTGTAACGCTTTTTCAGCTCTGCTACCAGTGGTCTTCTTTTCATTCGATCGAGGGTGGAGTAGTCTGGCTGAAAAAACTCTTCACGTCTGTTGCTTCTTGGTCTGGAACTTCGAGATAAGATTAGATCTGCCTGCTGCTTGCTTCCCAAGACGACTTTTAGTGGCTTGGGTCGCATGTCCTCCGCGTTGCCTCTAACTACAGGGCCCAAATGAAACATCTATTGTATTTCGCATGATGCTTAGTTCTCGTCGTAGGCTGACAAACTTCTTTACGACCCCGCCACGGCATGTGTTCTCACCAGCCGGATAACGTGCCGGAAATGACGTGCGATGACGGCTAACGCCCGAACGCCGAACCCCGACGAGAGGTTAACCCGTTGCAAGGAGATCATCATCACCTATAAATAGTATGAGGCGTGGTACAACACTCACCTCCGACGATGAAAGTTTGCTTGCTTTTGAAATGTCAGGGCAATACAACAATGGTTCTCGAGATCGTCTCTTCTTCTCATTTATGTCGGGGACGCGCTTCTTCGTTTCAATTAGCTGCGCCAGGTGCGTTTGAGCGCATGTTTGTGTTTCCGGTACCAGCTGGTGGTCAGGGCTATGATTGGCTGAATGAAGGCAAACAAGCTCGAAACTGTGCTGTATTAATCTACCCCCAGACTCTGTCTCATTTGGTGCTTCAGTGCATGGCTCATCAGGCGCTTTTGTCAATGTGAGGTCCAGGCACCTGGCTAGTTGCCCTTCACGAAATCTGATTGGATATGAGACGTGTTTTGTGAGATGTAATCTTTGCACCGCTTGTAGGCGGCGGCGATCGAAGTTGAATTCCGATCCCCCGGGCAGAAGTCAGATTCCAGTCGATATTCGGAACGTTAAAGTCACCCATAATCATAACATCGGGTCAGAGCGAAATCGTTTCTAACTCCTCTGTCCGGTTACTGTTTGACTGCGGATCCTTCCTCCATTGTAGGAATATTTTGATTGAAAACACCTTGCGAGGATGAGATCAACATACTCTTTGCCTTTTAATTGCCAATGCACACCTGAGAGCCGAGGATCAACCATGCCTTGAGAGAGTACCTCGTGCAACAAAGCTGGTGAATGATCTGAAAAACCAATCCTACATAGAGGTAGACTGAATTCCCCTAATTTACGCCCTCTGTGTTACATGCAGCAGAGAGGTGATCTTGTCCTCGTCTAAGAGATAATACAGAGTCTTGGGGCTGGACTTAGTTTTCAGGACATGTTTCAGTGGCATCTTGCACTCAATCTTCCTGGCCATTCGATGACTCTACGGACAAAAATGTCGAGGCTGAATCTTCGTTCTGAATTTTTCACGCAAAGGGTAGTGGAGAAGTGGAACGATCTTCCTCAGTCAGTCGTGGAGGCGACGTCCCTGCACTCCTTCAAGAAACGCTTGTATGATTATTTGTGTCCCCTGTTTTCCCTCGACAGTCTGAACCTGAGCTAAATACCCCGCGACCCCGCAAATATTTTCTCTGAGACAATGCTACCCCAAATAAGCAAGTACTGTTTCAATAGCGAATATTTTCATTGTTCGTGTACAGTTGTATCTAACAGGCTGACATGTAATCAATGGGGTTTTCAAAGGCCTTGCATATTATCCTTACCAAACAAACTGAGATGTCATTCCCCGGTTCGCATTCAAGTCGGGATTTGGTTTAATTTTACCAAGAAACATATGCTCACTGGTTACTTCTGATTAACCCAATCATGGCCCTCACCATCCATCCTCAAACACCACTGCTTCTAATTTGTCACAACGGGCAAATCTCATCGGGGTTTGCTTGACGATATTACTTGAAAATAACCCAAGTCTACTTTTAATTAGTAAATGTAGTACATAGAGGTACTGCTTGTATAGGCTTTCTGTCTAGATTCACCGAAGACAGTGGTTTCATTGGTTATTTGGGACAAGTAACAGCAAGCCTGAAGAGACGCGGCTAGAATGTGCGTATATCCCGCCCCTAAATGAAAACGTGACCTGCTATGCTGGAGAAGACTGGCAGCCCGTGACAGCCGAAAGGATGTGGGCTTGACCCTTTCCTCCACCCTCTCGCCCCTGCCTGACTGCAGTGTCACGCTCGGCAAAGCTCAGTCGATCGCGGGCATGCAATTAATTGACAAAGTAAGTGCATTGGCATACGCTCTGTCGGGCTCGACGGCGCCATCCGCTCGATTCCGGCCTGACCTAGAAAGCGCACCTGATAGAGCAGACGGCTTCGTTCCGGATAAATCAACACCCGGGTGCTTCTGGCGTCTCGCCCCTTCTACTTTCAAGCGGGATTGACTCTAAGCTGTCGTGCCTAACCGCCCCATTTCAATCAGAGTACAACCAAAAAACGCAATCGGTTATGGGGTGGGGTTTTCGCAGCGTGGAACAAAAATGCGACAATTAGTCATACTTAGCAGTCCAAAAGAATATTCTTGTTTCAACTAAAGGAAAATTATCCTTCCGACGATAATTCGACTGTTGCAGACGACAATGTCCGCCGTTGTCCCACGAGTGAATTTGTTTACAGTGAGACAGACGCGCACTGCATTTAACAACGACACACTCCTTCCACACCGACTTTTTTCCATGGGTTTTTACGGTCGAGGTCGGTACATTCACAACCACTCTTATAAAACGCTTGGTAAAACGTCAGTTGAACCATTATCCCTGGGTCCTGACTTTTGCATGCCTCGTCAAAAAGTTAATCAGTTATTGTCGCTTTTTAATTTCCACAGAAATCTACGAAGTTGGAGTAGATCAGTATATTCAAGGTCTACAGGCACAGACCGGGAATTTTATGTATGAATATTTGGGCCAAAGTTCATCAGCCACAGCCGGTAACCGCGTAATATTCATTAACTGTCGACAGATAGCTAATAGTATACTTTAGGGTAAGGTGAGATCATACTAACAGCACAGGTACTAGCCACTGACCCACTGACGAGCCGAACTCCTCGCAGCTGCGCCATGCAGCGGCAGAATATTGGCGAAACACGCGTGTATGGGCTTTTGGTTTGTACCTGTGCTGTTAGTATGGTATCACCTTACCCTACAGTTACTCAGTTAGTCTGAGATAAATTAAGTGCTCACCGGATCGTGGGAATTGTATTTCTGACGTTTTGGGGAGTTTGGCCAGCTCTCTATTATCAAAGCGTCTAGTGCAATAATCGACCATAATTTTGAATAGACAGCCGAATTAGTTGGCCTTGAGCTGGTCGATTTTTTTCCTCTTTCACTGCCTTAGCGTACTGGCCGTCGTTTGTGAGTGTTGGTGGCCTCCTCTGTTATGTGTCGTCACCTCAATTGAGGTTAGTTGCGCTTGTGTTCCCCCCCTTTTGGGTGAATTGGTCGACGGCCGTGTCGGCCCGGTATTCTTAAGCTCCGTGTGAATGTGTTGTCCTGGCCATGGTGTATGTAGTGGCGTACGTCCTTATAGACCGCAGGAAGGTCTAGAGGCTTGTTGATGGGGTTAGCATTTGAGTGCCAATCCGTAAGTGTGAGATGCTCTGGTGGGTCTGCAATTTCTGTCCGGCTGTCTATTCAAAATTCCGGTCGATTATTGCACTAAACGCTTTGATAATGTAGAGCCGATCAAGCTCTCCGAAACGTCAGTAATACAATTCCCTCAATCCGGTGAACACTTTATTTTTCTCAGATTATCGACCCCGATCTCTTACGTTTACTAACTTAATCAGTTAGAATCAAAAATCTAGTTTGAGAACCTCTGCATCCAAACCTACGATTTAGCGTCTTTTTCGGCAGACAGTGTCCAACGCTTTCAATCAACACTGGTAAATTGCAGTTCAGTTATTGGTATTTGAACTAGGAGCCAAAAAGTCGGGGAATGTTGACAAAAGCCCATATGGCGAAGTTGTAGCGGACTTTGAGGGAGCAAAAATATCTTGCTAATTAGGCCGGATAAAGGAACAGGTATCGTTATAATGTACAAATCGGACTACATAACGAAGATGCGGTCCATATTCTCAGACCAAAAGAAATTCAGGAAGGTAGAAAAAGAAAAAGATTGCACAGATGAAACAGATGCAAAACTGACCGACCGTCTAAGAAGGCCCTATGCAAGGACCGTGACCTCAGACACCTCCGGCCAGCCGGCACGCACACATCCCTCGACCTTATGGTTTATCTAAGATTCATGAGTACAGCATGCCAGTTCGTCCGATTTTAGACGTGCGAAACTCTCTGTAGCATGGGATAGCGAAGTGGTTGGCAGAGAAACTCAAGTCCATACACCATCAGCAAGCAGCACGCAGCTATTGAAATAACTTCAAATTCATCGCCGACCCGGTCACCGAGAAATTCGATTGCATATGTGAATTTCTATCAGATTGGCAAAGTTGAGTGTTCCGGGTTGATTATTTGAAGAAGATGCGCCCTCCGGAATAGGTTTAT
>CACRXP010000041.1:1390127-1410746 GCA_902702965.1 Spirometra erinaceieuropaei | reverse complement strand
CCAAATGGCTTCAAATCCGACAGCTCTGCTAGGTAAACAGATGTTTTGAAAATGCTGAATATTCAGGCGTTTGTGTACTGCCAACCTACAAAACGCCTCAATAATACATCCAAGCAAATCGAATCTAGCAAAAAGTGGGCAACGTTTGGTTCTGTAGCCCCCGCTCGATTGACAACGTATGATTAACTTCCTAAAACAATTTTAGTTAGCATACCTAACTTAGCCACACGTTAGCTGGAACAGGAAGGGGAAGAGAGCGCAAGCAGAGCTCGGAGCACGCGCAGGGAAGCGCGTAAAGGTGGCGTATTCACACTCTTGCCGCGAGACAGCCACTCACTGGATGAGGAGGGCGCAATCACAGCTGGAAGGCTACGGACGGAACCACGTGGTAATTTGCAGTGCATGGCCACCATAGTGGAAACGAAGGAGTTCAGCACCATTAGCAAATCTACCTGGCCACTCGCTGGATTAGGATAGTAAAGAGGGCGCAAGCAGGGCTCGAAGTACGCGCAGTGAAACGCGTGTGAACTGATCCCTGATATAAACCAGGATAGTGTATAAGCATGCCTCACCCGTGGCACAGTAAATCGTTGATTTAAAATGGTAAAGAAGCCGAAAACACGTGATATTTGTGAAGACAGCATACTCGTATCTACTAAAATTGTTTTAGGAAGCTGAGCATATGGTATTAATGATGTGGGTCTGCAGAACCAAACCTTGCCGAAAATTGCTCTTTTGTTTTCAATGACGGAGATGCTGGCCTAGCAGATAAAGCTACTTTAAATTGTTGTACTGATGTCAGTATGCGCATTCTCGGAAACCTGCGGTAGACAACCGCCACTAAGCCACAACATCACATCATCCCCCACCTACATCAAACAACATAATCACCCACCACAAGCATCCGACTGCCATCTTCCACGCAAGTGGGAAGTGTGCATCTCGACTCAGTCTCCATCCGGCTCCTCTGCTGCATGTTTGATCCGAGTCCGAGACTATCACGGTGCGTCAAGCACCGTGTCTTGGAAGGCTGCTGACCGACACCCCCACTCAGTCCACGCAGTCGGCCCAGCTGTGTGAGTGTTTGTGAGGAGTGGTGAACTGGTGGGCCGAGAGCCAGGCTGGAACGGCTCCTTGCCACCGTTACCTACTGCACTCTCACGCATGTGAGATGTACGCCGGTCAACCCCCGGTTAGCCTACTAAGGCAATATTTGTTAGCATACCTCACATAGCCACTCGCTGGATTAGGAAGGGAAAGAGAGCTAAAGAGCAGAGCTCGAAGCAGGCGCAGGGAAGCGAGTGAAGGTGATGTGTATACACTCTCCTCTCGACACAGTCACTCTCTGAACTAAGAGGATACGGGGGGGCGCAATCACAACTGGAAGGCGACGGAGGGAACTGCGGGGTAATTTGCTATGCATGGCCACTGTAATGGAACCGGCGGAGATCCACACCGTCCGAACAATTCCATTAGCAAGTCTACGCGACCGCCTGCTGGATTAAGATAAAAAAGTGAGCGTAAGCAGGGCTCGAAGCACGCGCAGGGGAGCGCGTGTGAACTGATACCTGAAGTAACCGAGGCTGACGTATATGCACTCCTCTCCCCGTGGCACAGTCACTCGTTGGAGTAAAATGGTAAGGAAGATGCAATTACGTGATATTTGTAAAGCCAGCGTGGTAAGGGTCGGGTGAAGGCCCCCACACATCTGTGGCATACAAAGAATACCTTCTGTACTTATTAAAGTGGGTTTTAGTCCAACACGACTACTTCGGTTTGGTGTACAAGGTTGGGTTGTCTGTTGTAGACGGTCTGGTGCATTATCTACAATGACCTTAGCTCAGAGAGTTGAGAAGCGATCGTTGTAGACCCTTAATATTTATTTTTTAATTGTCTTGCCTAATTTCGTATGCTATCTGTCAATGCATTAAAACTTTTTCGCCCCAAAAACTAACTTATTAATTATCTATACTTATATTGCCATTCCTATACGCATATATAAGCCCTGCCCCTAAAACCCCTATTACCGCCATTCCAGTAGGGCAGGCACCTTTGGCTGGCCGTGTGTGTTTGGGGACCTGCACCCAGCCGTTGCCGTCAGCGCATTCGCTTCTACGAATTTTTGTTTTAGAAACCTAGCCATATGGTATCACTCAGGCGGGACGGCAGGACCAAATCTCACCTGATCTTCGTACTGGTCTCACCCAACAGCGCCAGACACCACTGAAAACACTAAGGCTACTCCCTCTCACACAAAGAAGCACCCATTTTCACCTCCTCTCGTCAATTTATCCTTCGCACATTTTGATTCAGCGGAAAAGCATATCGTGGTCCTTGTTACTCGGTGGTGAAAGCCCTAGCACAATGTAAACGGACCAGGGACTGTCTGTGCGTGCGTGTGTGTGTGTGTGTGTGTGTGTGTGTGTGTGTGTGTGTGTGTGTGTTGTCTGTGTGCAAACCCAAGGCCATTGGATGGCGCCCTGACCAACATGCCAGACCTCGAAATTCACCGCCGCTGAGGGAACAAACGGCAAAGGCCCTAGCTCTGCATATCTCATCACATATAAATCACCTACAACTACCGGGTCTGCATGCTCCACTGTTCTTTGAGGGGAGAGAGCATGTTCCTAGGCGGTCGCTGCTGCACCCTCCGCAAATGGCCCTCCTTTTGGGGCTATGGATTTGTCATGCAACAGAAAGCAAACGTCTTCTTCATTTCTCTCATTGAAAAGGACTCGCCTGCGGCCTTCGGTCGCCTTTTTCGCGGGGACATTATCCTTGCCGTGAATGGAAGGTCAACCGGTAGGTGTTTTGACGTTCACACATATGCCTGAATACTCTCTCTCTCTTTCTCTCTCTCTCTCTCTCTCTCTCTCTCCCTCTCAGAAAACCACACTTACAACGAACTCGCTGCCTGGATAGACGCAGACAAGGATAAGGTCGAGTTGCTGGTCTGTCAGCCTGTGGAGAGGGACTACTTTGACAGATTCAAAATCCCCCTGGGGCCGACATCGCCATATCTAAAGTTCTTCACCGCTCCGGCTTCTAAAGCAGGCGAGTTCTTCTCAAAGTACTAAAGAAAACTATATTATACATTTATATATTGGTTGTACAAGTCGGCGCCTTTCCAAAAGAATACGAGAGCACCTACCCGCATGGGTTGCAAAAGGTGAAACTATGAAAATAGACAGCGACCTCCTTGCGCATGCAGTGGATTCAGGGCATCGTGTGGACCCCGCTGAGGCATTTCGTGTGATTAATAAGGTCCCCTCGGGCTACCCCAAGTTACCGGGCCAGCGTCTGTTATTAACAGCAGAATTGGCCGCCATCAGGTTACGAAAACCGACCCTATGCACCCACAAGAACCTCATTCAGACTCCTCGCTTACCGTGGTCAAAGGTTGACTAACCAAATGCAACTTTCTGCGCCCTTCCGCTCACGCCTAGCCTGCATTTAAAAAAACTAGTTTTTATCGATTTTTTTCTCTCACTGTACCCCGTCCCATATAACTGTACTGGCCTGACGAGAAGTCATCGAAAGCAACGTTCGCTCGCCACCATTTCTTCTGAATATAGCTAAGGGGATTTTCGCAACTCTAAATTATATAAACTGCAAAAAGTGATTAAAGAAGCCTTGAAGAACATCAAGTACATTTCGCTAGACGCAAGAAAAATCGAAACCCTATATTTGACATGCAAAAGAATATTAGACCCTCAAATCAAATCTGCATCGTATAAATTTCGAAGTCCTTCGGATCGACTGAATGTGCACAGTTTACGATGACTGAACAGATTTCTTTTAAGATGTGCCGAACCAGTTTGTCGGTTTATTGTGTTCTGATTTGTGTTCATCCGTAATAGGGGACTTAAAGTCTGTTTCTCCTTATTTTCAGATGCCAATAATGTAAGTCTGTTTATTTTGTTTGTTTTTCAAGTTTTTTTTTTCAAGACTGGTTGCAAATTAACTTATTTGTTACTTTAGGCATTTTTAAAATCGTGTATTCGGTGTTTTCTTCCGTACTAATGTATTAATTAGCTTTCAAAAGGGGACAGTGGACTTAAATGAACAGAAAATATGCTTGAAATGAATCTTAAAATTGGATTTTAGAGCGAATAACTTAATGACACCTTATTTTACCAAACACACTTATAGGGTTTTGAACTAAAATGTCGAAAAATGATTACTCAAACTGAGCAGAGTAGCTCGGCAAACCATCATTTGCAAGAACTGCCTCTCGATCAGACTCATCTCAATTTCAAGGTTATTGAGATCGTAGGAAATAGAAATCGTCTGAAGCCTTCTTTTTCGGAAACCTGTGGCGTTGTCCTGTCTCATGCTCTTATATGCTAGAAGTCCGGTGCATGAGGAGTGGAGATTGGGTCGAGTGGGACACGCGTAGCCGAGTTGTTTAGCCTCGTCAGCCACTACGGTCCCGCTTACCTCCATGAGAGAGTGAGGCAGATGCTGCGCAAGTTCGCCACTCCACACGCACAAGACACCCATGCTGCTCCCATCCCATGCGCCATTGGTGGAGGTGGTTATTTACGACGGTTAAAGAGGCTGTTCCAAGTTCCCAGCATTGGCAGTCTTAAATCGACCCTACGAGATGTATACGCATAATTCCTATCAATCAGGTTGCAGTATTCAGTAACCCCGACAGGACAACAGTCTCGTGGTCCAACAGTAGAAAGTTGGAGTTAACGCTCAGTGATCAATGAATCGGGACCTAAACCACAGAGCAATCAAGGCCTTGGGTGGGGGGCATGGTCGACTGATAACAGCCAACAAACTGGAAACGGTCATTTCATTCTCCCTTGTACTTGTCGGTGCCCATTCCGGCATAATCACTTATCGCTATACGACTGCCCTTGGGGGATTTCAATTGGGCCACAAGGCATAACAGGGCAAGCATGTCCACTAACCCGATCGGTGAAGTTCTTGCGATGATGGATAATATTCCCGATCACAACTGACAAGAAAACAGGTGAGTGGTCCAATGCAAGGGGGTTGGACTAAAAAATTCGGTTTCGAATCCAAGGGTACTTAGACCTGTGGTTGGGTATGGCTGGCTGAGGTCGACTAATAAGGCAAAGACGGCCGCCCTAATCTCGCCGGCCCTTCTTGATATTTCCCTGGGTCAGTGTGCGTCCGAAAAGGTAGATCACGGGCAGACATTTGGTTTAAGTTGAATTCTTCCTTTGAGATCTGAGGTCTCCGCAAGCCGGATGCACAATCGTAGTATGCGTTTTAGCCTATAAAAACGGAACAACTGAGACCGTAAAAATACCTTTTTCCATGGTGGTACGGCACAGCCTGCACTATAAATAGTAACCTTATCGGTGGGCTGTTAATTTATTCTAGTTTCTAACTGTCGTGCTTCTGTTTTTTAAAAAAAACGATGAAGACTTTATAAAGAAACGATGCTCAGGGCAATTCAGCTACTGGTTAAGTTAGTGATTCAAGGGGAAATCTGTTGTTAAATGTACATTCAGATAGGTGCCCTTAGAATCCCTTTACTCACGAGGCAGTCTAACCTCTTGCCCAAAAATGTCCTTCCACAAAAATATCACTTCCTGTACTCCCTTTAACGTTAATTATGCTCTCTTAATTTCTTCTCTAAGAAACGATACTTTTTGCTTTAAGACATTTCCTCTAATTCCTGAATCATTTTGAACCTGATCTATCGTTGTACTAGCGTTCAGGGTTTTCCATCTACAAAGTGTAAACGTTCTATTTAAAAAAAAATAATGCATTCCCTTACGTTATTAAGAAGGCAGCATACAAGGCACATAAAAACCTAAATGGATATGAAAAACGTCGAATAATTTATGAGCAGCACCAACAAATAGACAAATTATGCGTAATGTTAGTAGACATTTCTATATATTAGAAAGTTTCATGACTAAAAACGTTTCTTAATTTGAGAATTTAATGCAGTACACCAGTGTCACTATGAGCAGGCTGTTCTTTTAATAAAAGTAAATTTCAGTAGTCGAAAAGCATCACTTGATGCTGGAATTGTCGCCCTATTTTGCTGTTTTTTATCTAGCCCAAATACTGGAACCACCCCAAGATTCTGGACACCGAACTGGATCTTGTTCGAACAGACATGGCGACGGTATCTTACCTCTCCTCGAAGTATTGCCACGGCATGCAGGACAGATGCGAGGTGGTCAAAAGAGTTACAAAGTTGACGTGAAGATAATAAAATTGAACCAAAAATAAAGATTTTTGCCTATATATGTAAAACAGGCGTTGATTGGTCCACCTGAGTGATGGGGGCTGTCCACTTTGGTTAAACCAGATTTGTTACTAGTTATAGACACAATAATTAGATTTCTCGCGAAGCAGAGTACGAAGATAGCTGATAAATGCGGACTGTCCAATGCCAGACACCAAGAATAAACCGCAAACAGACCATAAGCCGAAAATGGGTCATTCTTCTTACCTTCTTCCAATTGAATACTTGGGCTGAGGACAACAGGACCAGAGTCGGCAACTTCAAAATGAAAAAAGTCAATAAAATCCCTAAGTGTGTATGTTACTTCTCAATGTGATAAACAGACAGGTGCTGGGCTTTTACCTGCTGGCTTCCCCAAAACGACAATCCAAAACTTGTGCTAGCGGTTAAAGAATATCACAGCCCTTCTCTAGCCCATGGGATATCCGAGGACGGTGTTAAGGGCAGCCGTGCAAGACTTTCCACCAACCAGATGTCGATCATCCGCATGCTTCACGAGCTGACTAGAACCCACCTGCGTAGCCTGTATCTGCGACTGGCGACCTTTATCTGCTGGTGAAGTCGAAAAGTGAACTCCCTCTGCGTTATGCTGTAGTACTGGAACATCAAACAGGAACTCTAACGAATGGGCGTTTTATATCGAAAAAAAAACTTATCATTTAATTTTGACGAGACGCATTAGACTGAAGATTTGAGTAGCTTTCACTCAAGAAACACCATCTGAGAATTCTTACCGCCTTTTACCCTGAAATTTGTCATTAATTCCCCGACTTGTCGATGGATTCTAACGGTACGTTGATCATGAATTCATGTTACACGCAAATTTTGTAAGGTCACCGGTGGGATAAACGTCAATGCCTGGTGGAGAATCTCGAGGCCGAGGAAACATGAAGGTAGGGATTGCACTAAATACCATCAAAGAGAAGCTGACCTCTCAAATTCACACCAAAATTGGTTGTTTGTCTCACTGTAAGTGAGCATTCGTAGATTTGACAAAGGAACGCTGGAAGAGGGTTGTCAAAACAATCGGTAGAGAAGCATGGCAGGAGAGGTTGGGCCTAATTCTATTGAACCAACAGAAGATATTTCTAAAGTCTCAAAAGACACACACGCAAATGAGCGAGGAACGCATGACCTTGACGGTTGCGGATGCCCACGTGCGAGTAGCCGTAACGCGCCACCCAGAAGGTCGTCACCTCTCGAAGGTGCTACACTCTCACCGACCGAATGGAGACCAGACAGAGGTCATTATTTGCATTTTAACACCCTTCGACTTAGAGGGGAGGGGAGAGGGACGGCTCGGTTCGCTACATGTCGTATCGGTTCTGATGATAGAAAGGCTCTCGACGACAAGTTTTCATCCGTAATTTCTGGAGCCCTCAGGCAGGTTATCAGGAGGCTTGAGAGGCCTGTCGAGTGGCCCGCATTGTGAATGGGCAGCCGTTCTTTGGTAGTTTAAAGTGACGAAGTGGACGGAGATAACTCCTACACAAGACGCGGCGCATTCGAATCAATGGAGTTTAAAAATCAGGTTCCCCTCTCGGGGGTGCGTTGAGTTTGTCTGGTTTCCTAACTATGGCCATGCAGACGTCTGGTAGGCGGCGCACGGAACTAACCGACAGGACAGTCACTGTGTCCACTGCCACCCTCGAATCACTTGGGTCGGACAAGCCACTGACACGTAAGGGGCGGAAAAGAGAGATCAACATCTATCCAGGTAAAATCCAACTTTTGCTTTCTTCACCGTAGCCTAATACACGCGCTTTATGATTAACAGTATGCTCCATTAGTCATGGCCTAAGAGACTGTCAGTTGACAAGATACTTCGATCTTAATTGGGGTCAAGGTTGGACTGCAATAATTTGTTACTCACTTGCAGTGACCGCACTCTTGGCGTCTGTTGTAACAATGCGCCTCTCGCGCGTACCAGTAGCAGTCCGGTTTCTAACCAACCACAGCCATTCAAACCGACCAATCAACTTTAAGGCCGACTCGTACGGACCCTCACTCAATACGCTCTGGCGCCTGCTTCGATAACGCTCGGACGCCTGTTCTTGCGGCGCCTCGTCTGACTGCCAACATGCCCCAACCCACTTTCAGTTAATTCTGTAAATTATATGATTCTCTTCCTACTGGTGTCTGGAATCTCCTCTTTTTGGGAGCCGGGCCTGAAAACCGTAGTGGATAGGGTCTGCCTATGACCTAGGATGCCTGGACATCCTCACTTGCGTGAGATTGAAGAATTCCTTATCGAAGATTGGATGTAGTACGCGTAGACTGGGCGTTTAGTTTTGTTAGTCACTGCGCACACGCCCAGCTACAGTCAACCTCTCTTGGTCTTACTACGAATGAAGCGCGAGGTAGATGTAGTGCAGGTCTGTCTGACTGCGAATGCACAAGTCACCACAGCGCTCGTCCCGTGGAACATCAGTCGACCACACCGCTGGAGACGGTCAGATTATAGATGCCGCACTCTGACAGGATATTCGACAAGCCCTCACGGTTGCTAGATTGAAATCTTCTCCACCGTCCTTACATCTTCCGTAGAGCGCGAGAAGTTCGCTCGTCTAAAAACTGACTTTTTCACCACAACCTGGGTGCTTATTGGATCGATAGAGCTTGAGCTTTAATCTCACCCACTGTTTTTTCGGTGATGGTAGACGTTAGTTGCCAGGACGTTTTGGGGAACAATCCGAAGCAGTCCGCGCCTCCTTGTTCTCCGCTGCCTTGTCACGCAGCCCTCCTGTCCGCCTCACACTCCCTGTCGATCCGCTGCTGGGTCGCGCGAGGCCTGTCACTAGCCTCCCGAGTGCTCGAGGCCAATCAACGCTGCCCCTTCTCCGATTGGTTAGCGGACACTGGGGCAGAACGAAAGGCGCACAAGCGCGCTGGAGTCTAGGCATATCAACGGCCGACATAGACACAGCTTGCCTGGAGAGACCTCTCGCAGCGGCTGCCTGGAGAGCCTTGTTTACACACTTTCTCCGCAGTAAAAGTTGTCCAACCCTATCCGTTTTCCCTGACTTCTCATTTGGAAACCTCTGTCTTGTCGACTATACCATCCCGACAAATCCACGAAGGGGTGTTCAGCACAGCTAATCTCTGATTTCTTTGGAACATTGATATTATACTTAATTGCGTTGTGGCTTGTTACAGAGATCAAAGTTCAGGCAAGTCATAGAAGTCTGAAAAGACAAGGATTTCAAATTCTTTTATGAAGGTACTCCCTAAGAGAGTTCAGCAGCGTTCAGTTTATGGGGGAATCTCTATACACGAGGACGACAATTCCCTGCGCGGCATGTTTCGTTGTTTCCTTGAGCGTCTCATCTCTATTAAGTCTGTAATGACGGAACGATTGTTCATTGGCTACTGACAAATGAGTTTTGTCTCCTACAACGGACCACACAGGAGTTACGCCGAACTTACACGGGGACCAGATCGGGGCCAGGCATGTCCTATTCACCTGCGCACCCATAACGAATGCCATACGTGGTGGGCGTAGTTGCACGCCAAGGCGCAAACCCACGCCGCGCCAGTCACCTGCGTCCAAACCCGTCTCCGGTCTTCTTGATGTTGTCTAGATACCGGGCCCAAGAGGGTAAGTGTGGAGGGGTTTGCGGTGGATGCAGCGCAAGTCTGCTACCACTATAAACTAATTCGCACACGTGTCACCGCCCCTGAGCCCATCCTGCTGTGTGGCAACGGTGGACCTCGTCGGTAACAACGGTCGCATTGTCGGTACATTAGTCGATTCCCGAAAACGAGAAGGTCCCGGGCTCAACGACCAATGAGCGCTTATTTGAAAACGCTATCCCCCTGCTTTGAAGTTATATATTGTACCCGGTCATCAAAGCATAGATCAACCTTTATCGAAAATTGAACGGGGATGAGATTCAAGGAGGGAAGATAACTTTTAAATCGTTCTGTGGGTGTGATGATTTAGATTGTGGTTACTGTTGCATCCGTAACTTACCTGCTGTTATTGGCCGTGTTGAAGTCCATAAATCTTACTCCGCATCAGCCATGTGGCCCAAAAGAACTGATAGGACGAAAGTTAGGTTACATCTATACACTTTCACGGTGGGTTAGATTGTCAAATCAGATTAGTCCAGCATCTAGTTAAGATGCACAGTGGGACTCTTCATTACGATTACTACGGTGTCATGCACCCATCGCAGTAATGATGGAGACTGTAACTACGTTGGAGAAACCGGGTGGAAATTGGAGACCCACCTACGTGGAGCACAAATCGGCGACCATGAGACCAGACCCAAACATTCAACTCGCAACACACTTGGGAGAAACCGGCCATACTTTCAATCTTCGGGAAGCTTAGGCCGCGACAATACAAAGGCGAAACGGCTAGCACTTTAGGCGTGGGACTCAGATACCAACTCTACCGCTAGGCATGTGGACGTTCCTGCAGCTTACAAAGCCCTGCATCATTACTATCATAAAGCTCAGGACCAGACGACCACACAGACCTTAAGACTGCCCTGCGAACGCAGTCCGACAACAGCTCACTCTACAAGGAAGAGCCGCCAGACCGGCCAACCCCCACGGAGGCTCAATCACCTCCCCCCGGCGAGGTGGTGACTCACAGCACAAGCAGCTAAAATGCCCGCCAAACATCCCCCGAGAGGCAGAGACAGTGACAGAGGCGAAAAATCGATCAGCATGAGGCCGGCCAGCGCGGCATGCCACTTCTGTTAATTGGACCACCATTTCCCCCAATGCATTTGAACACGGCAAAGGCGACGAATCATGCAGAAATTTAGTGACCTCTCCGTCACCTACACACGGTCAGTGCATATTCATAAGATAAACTGTGAAATTAGAGGGCGACCAAGAGGGATGGAACGTGGTAGGTAAATCAAAAATGCACTGTTGGTCTGATATGCAACTGCGCATGGCGAGGGAGGGAAGGGGAAGGAAGTTACCTAAGCAGGCGAGTTTAGGTTACAGTAAAAACCTGTCTGAGGCGTCGTTTTGGGGAACAATCCGAAGCAGTCCGCGCCTCCTTGTTCTCCGCTGCCTTGTCACGCAGCCCTCCTGTCCGCCTCACACTCCCTGTCGATCCGCTGCTGGGTCGCGCGAGGCCTGTCACTAGCCTCCCGAGTGCTCGAGGCCAATCAACGCTGCCCCTTCTCCGATTGGTTAGCGGACACTGGGGCAGAACGAAAGGCGCACAAGCGCGCTGGAGTCTAGGCATATCAACGGCCGACATAGACACAGCTTGCCTGGAGAGACCTCTCGCAGCGGCTGCCTGGAGAGCCTTGTTTACACACTTTCTCCGCAGTAAAAGTTGTCCAACCCTATCCGTTTTCCCTGACTTCTCATTTGGAAACCTTTGTCTTGTCGACTATACCATCCCGACAAATCCACGAAGGGGTGTTCAGCACAGCTAATCTCTGATTTCTTTGGAACATTGATATTATACTTAATTGCGTTGTGGCTTGTTACAGAGATCAAAGTTCAGGCAAGTCATAGAAGTCTGAAAAGACAAGGATTTCAAATTCTTTTATGAAGGTACTCCCTAAGAGAGTTCAGCAGCGTTCAGTTTATGGGGGAATCTCTATACACGAGGACGACAATTCCCTGCGTGGTATGTCTCGTCGTTTCCTTAAGTGTCTCATCTCTTATAAGTCTGTAATGACGGAAGGTTTGTTCATTGGCCACTGGCAAATGAGTTTTGTTTTCTACAACGGGCCACACGGGAGTTGCGCCGAACTTTCACGGAGACCAGATCGGGGCCCGACATGCCCTATTCACCTGCGCACCCATAACGAATGCCATACGTGGTGGGTGAGGTTGCACGCCAAGGCGCAAGCCCACGCCGCGTCAGCCACCTGCGCCCAATCCCGTCTCCGGTCTTCTTGATGTTGTCTAGATACCGGGCCCAAGAGGGTAAGTGTGGAGGGGTTTGCGGTGGATGCAGGGCAAGTCTGCTACCACTATAAAGTAATTCGCACACGTGTCACCGCCCCTGAGCCCATCCTGCTGTGTGGCAACGGTGGACCTCGTCGGTAACAACGGTCGCATTGTCGGTACATTAGTCGATTCCCGAAAACGAGAAGGCCCCGGCTCAACGGCCAATGAGCGCTTACTTGAGAACGACCTCCCCCTGCTTTGGAGTTATATATTGTACCCGGTTCTCAAAGCATAGATCAACCTTTATCGAAATTTGAACGGGGATGAGATTCAATGAGGAAAGAGAACTTTAAATCGTTCTGTGGGTGTGATGACTCAGATTGTGGTTGCTGTTGCATCCGTAACTTACTTGCTGTTATTGGCCGTGTTGAAGTCCATAATTTTACCTCCGCATCAACCATGTAGCTCATAAGGATAGGCAGGACGAAAGTTAAGTTACATCTATACACTTTCACGGTGGGTTAGATTGTCAAATCAGATTAGTCCAGCATCTAGTTAAGATGCACAGTGTGACTCTTCATTACGATTACTACGGTGTCATGCACCCATCGCAGTAATGATGGAGACTGTAACTACGTTGGAGAAACCGGGCGGAAATTGGAGACCCACCTACGGGGAGCACAAATCGGCGACCAGGAGACCAGACCCAAACGCTCAACTTGCAACACACTTTGGAGAAACTAGCCATACTTTCGATCTTCGGGAAGCTTACGCCGCAACAATACAAAGGCGAAACGGCTGACGCTTTAGGCGTGGTACTCAGATGCCAACTCTACCGATAGGCATGTGGACGTTCCTGCAGCTTACAAAGCCCTGCATCATTACTATTATAAAGCTCAGGACCAGACGACCACACAGAACTTAAGATTGCCCCGAAGACGCAGCCCGAACACAGCTCACTCGACAAGGAAGAGCCGCCAGACCGACCAACCCCCAACAGTGGCTCAATCACCTCCCCCGGCGAGGTGGTGACTCAACACACGCAGCTAAAAAGCCCGCCAAACATCCCCCGAGAGGCCGAGACAGTGAGAGGAGAAAAATCGATCAGCATGAGGCCGACCAGCGCGGCATGCCACTTCTGTTAATTGGATCACCGTTGCTCCGAGTGCATTTGAACACGGCAAAGGCGACGAATCATGCAGAAACTTCGTGACCTCTCCTTCATTTACAAACGGTCAGTGCATATTCATGAGACAAACTGTTAAATTAGAGGGCGACCAAGAGGAATGAAACGTGGTAGGTAAATCAAACATGCACTGTTGGTCTGATATGCAGCTGCGTATGGCGAGGGGGGGAAAGGGAAGGAAGTTATCTAAACAGGCGAGTCCAAGTTACAGTAAAAACCTGGCTGGGGTGCCGATCAAGTCTATTTTATGCGTTGACAACGGCTGAGCCGACCAAGCTCTCCGAGACGTTCGTATTCCAATAAACCTGTTCCAGCGAGCCTATCTTATTTCGCGGACTATTAACCCGGAGCTCTTAACTTTGTTAGTCTATTCATTGGTCCCTCCAGCCCGAATCTGAACTGTTTATCGGCATGGGTCAAATCTTCTCACCGTCTCAGAACGACTTGTCCCAGTTATCGCCGCCGAATCCCTCTCCAAGTGTCATCCCACGTCACCTGCTCTCGCTCACAGGCTCACCCATATTCCAGCTGAACCTCGTATTGGGTTTCATTCAAGTTTTCACCCTGAGGGCACCGTGCAGTGACCATGAGAATCCGAGTGTGAAAGTGCACCGTTACCGACGCACAGTGAGAAAAGGCACAAGCTGAATAAACTGCCAATCATGGGTTGCATTTGGGCTGTCTCTTATAAAACAAGTTCTTTTCCCAGCTACCTATAAAGTTACGAGTTGGGACAAAAAGTATCTCCAGGCCGAGGCTCAGTTTTTCGCACAGACTAACACTTATTCCTCCGAAATCTGTATTTTGCAAAGTATATAGTTTTCACTGCAAGCAGAAACGGTTCGAGCCCTCCCACGGCTAGATCGCAGTTGGTAGCCAGGTCCCGCATTACAGGTGGCTGGGGGATTTGTTTACCTGGGCTATTTTGTGAAGCTCCATAATCACATGTGACCCATTTGGCTTCCGTTTTACGGTTTAGGTTAGGATTAGGGTACCGGTTAATAGTTTCCGATTTTCTGATTAGGGTTATGCTTTTAGGCTTAGGTTTTCGGGTTGCGGTTAGAGTTTGAGCGTACAATTAAGTTTAAGTATTACGGTTAGGTTTTCAGTTACGCCTATGCCTAAGGGCCACAGTTATGTTTACGATTTCGGTTAGGGTTACGATTAGGATTGCCGTTAGGGCTAACGGCTAACGTTTACTGGTGATGCTGGGGTCAGGGTTACGGTTAGGATTAGGGTTAGGTCACCGTCCGCTTCCCATTCCTGGCTATCAACTGCGATCTAACCACATTTCTTACAAGATTTCTCACCTTAAGGCCAACGGAGGTGAAACAGTTTCTGCCTTCGCGGACAGGTCGTTTAGTATCCTGTGTGATGACAGGATTACTTTGCATTTAACGTTTTACGGTCGGCCCCAGGGGAAGACGGCATTCTGCGGATCAAAACCGCATGGTTTGGTCGCCGGTACGACGTCATTCAATTTCGTAATATGTCATGTAACAACATAGATGTTTTCACGGTCTGGAACGCTGCGCGTAATTGCGACCAGCACTAATTGGAGAAGGCCTTCCGAATTGCCTTTAGGGAAGCCTATGACAGATTGCATAAACGAGGTTCTGGGCGATCTACCTCACAATTTCCGGATGGTTAGTGATCTAACGCTTATACTCTTAATTCGTTTTTCTGTACCGCTAATCGGCTCGCATACAATGTTTCAATTAACACTGAAATTAAAATCGTCTTCTTTGATTTTAGAAGACAACGTTGATAGGAACAACAACGAAAGAAACAATTCATCCCCTGGGCCGGCCGGTCCCTCAGCACAGCCCTAAATTGGGCTCAGTGGACATATTACTTTTTTTCCCTATTTCTTGCGATCGATATTTTTTGTAAAGCATTTCGGCCCTTTTTATTTTGTCTTTTTGCAAATCAATACTACTAATGCCTGTTTTGAACAAAAATCTCTATTTTTTATTAAAAAAACCGAGACTTTTTATGCCCTGTTCAAGGGAAACCAAAATTAGGGAGAGGGAGGGGACACGATCGCCGGGACAAGAGCTTTATTAACCTGACGTTTCGGATTCCTACTCGAATCCACCATCAGAGACAAAAGAGCAGAAACGGAAGGTTGTTGAACAAGGGCCCCAGGGGAAGACGGCATTCTTCGGATCAAAACCGCATGGTTTGGTCGCCGGCCATCAAGCAATGATCACACCAAGCGTGACAATCCCGGATGAAGGGGGGAGTCGTGAAAGTTCATAGGTATGCGGTAGCATGGCTACTGCATCCTATAAATACCGCAGCCCCTTGTGCAACAACCACCCGTTTCTGCTCTTTTGTCTCTGATGATGGATTCGAGTAGGAATCCGAAACGTCAGGCTAATAAAGCTCTTGTCCGGGCGATCGTGTCTCCTTCTTCAAGACTACTTCCTGGGACTCGGCTCTTCGCTTCTGTTGGCAGCGGGAGGGGAACCAACGGATGAGGGTCGGGTAGGGGTTCATTGTGAATAAGGGGGGGGGGGGTTCTGTCCGGTTAAAAAACGAATGTAGATTTGTCCGCGCAGATTCTAAGCAGATTAGGTAGGACAACGGCCTAGGAACTGGCACTGACCATCCCTGTCTCCCCTGTCTTTGTCAATGCCACTCCCGAACTAATTATTACAAACTCTGCACAGTTGGGAAATTGAGGTTGTAGGCTCTTTTTTAACTGGACGTTCGAAAAATCAGAAAAAATCGAGTAACCGCTCTGGCGCCGCCAGTTTCATCGGTTTTGAACTTCTCACAATGAGGTACTTTCTCAGTCTACCGCACTTTCATAGTCCCCATAGCACACGGTCAAAAGGAGACAGTGGACTTTTTTTCTGATATTTAAGGAATAAATGATAAAGGTTGAATACTTATCAGTCCATCTACTGTTCTGAGGATGTGTGCTGCAGAAACGGCGTCCCCTTTTTGGTGCCTGAGACGATTTGGTGAAGCAGTTCATTTTCTCACTTGCGCTCAATCGTGAATTCGGCCCTCGTGTGCATCTGATCCCCCGAGACAGGCGGGAGTTCACCATATCTCTGATTTACAACAGTAACATGATTGTTGTTTAAATAGCCGCGACAAAATGCGATTTGTTCCAAAAATTCCGGTAATATTCGACCAAAGGAATATCTGAGAAAGATACCTATTAGCCCAACAACCATAGAAAAGTTTCTGTTTAAACGATCATTGTAGGGAAGTGGATCACCAGCAGTTATACAACTGCCTGGCAGGGCTGTAGACTGATCTGCAAGGTTCGACGGAACGAGCATACTCTGTGATGCAGTCAGATCAGCTGACAGTCCTTCTGTGCTGGTGCATGTTCCCGATCTTAGCCGACAGGATAACGACCCAGTAGCTTAGTGGTGGGCCGTCGGGCTTAGCGGCGTGATCGAACACCACAGACTCTAATCCCCGGTCCTGGCTGTCTGACGACGGCTCATGAGCCGGAAACGGCCATCCCAATCTCCACTGGTTTTGCCGGCATAAATTCCTGTATTATTTCCGGCCGTTATGCAAATATCTGCGAGGGCACTAGATGCAGCCCGAAGGAACAGCGAGGCGAGTATGTTCCTTAGCCTGATTAATGAGCGTCATTTCCACAATGGGGAATATTTCTGATGGCAGACACCGGGTCAACGATACCGTGGCTCAGTGGAAGAAGGTAGAACTTATCGATCAATGAACAGAGAGTTCCAGGTCGTTCAACACCAAACTTGAGCCTGGACCAAAACACAGGCATGCGAATGCACGCAGTTGAGATGGTTCAAAGACTGGCACCATCACATGGATCATGAGCCCTTCACGGAAACGATGTTCATCAATATCTCGTCACCTGGCATCCTCTACAGCCGCACATTGGATACCTATCTCCATAGGAATGAGTGTAAACCGATCCATTGACTTCCCGAAGAAAACAGGCTAATGTGGTTTGTGATTGGCTGAATGCAGACGGAAAAGGTCCGAATCAACATTATATCAGTCTACTCGCTAGATGACAGGACACCCGACATTTGACTTTTGGTAGTGCTTTTAACCCAAGCAGTCCGGGTCCGCATCGCGGACTATCCAAACCTGTCGCTGTCTCACATTGTGTGTTCGGGTGCTAATCCTAAACTCCAGGCGGTTAAAATTATTGTTCTAGTGATCGCACCTCTACTGCTTCCCACCATTTCGTTCTCATCGACTAACCACATCTCTGTAAACACGTCCTTCACTCTCTTCCACCCCTCACTTTCAGCATTCACTCGAGAGCGTGAACCAGAATACTCCAAAAGTTAATTGCATCCTCCCCACCCCACCCCACCCCCCCAAGCACTCGCAACTCTTTCCCTAGTCTTGGCACCCCAGTGGTAGCAGTCTCGATCTCGGCTTTGTTGCTCAGTGCGAAGTCCTACTAGCGCACATAATCGGTACTGAGTCGAAACGGCAAAGCGATATCCGCTCTTCCCACGAACTCGCTGTTCCTCACTGCAGACCAAGCCCTCCTTCTCCTCTCTTAGCCGCAACGTGGGAGCATCGATGACAGTCTCTCACCCTCAAGCACGCTCGAACTACACCCCCTGTCTGTCATTTCTTATGACGGAGAGTTGGGGTTAAAATATTGACGGGTTCATGGTTAAACTTCCGAACTTTAAGAAGCGCGCAGTCGGTGAACTCAGCTGATCTTGCGAACCTCAATTTGGCCGTCTTGCCATCACAGGTCTTATTCGGGAGTGTATCCTGCCTCAACCTTAATGCATCTTCACAAATTGCGCTGACGGTAATGTACCTTGCATTAGCTGCACATCTGAAGATGATTTACTTGGGAATGAGGCATCGTCATAAAGGCATAATGGTTCCATTTTCTGGTCGGGTTGGACGTAAGAAGATAACTCTTCTCTGCTTTTTGTCGATAGCGAAAAACCATTTACTCTTGATATCTCCATGGTCACCTGCGCCACGAATATGTTTGGGGAATTTTAAAAAAGTGAAGTTGTCGGTGGTTTTATGACCGACTTCCGCACAAGCTAAGATAACTTTCCCCATCATAACGGTGCTATTTGAGGCGGGTTACAAATTTTTCTGCTCATCGGCCCACAGTGACAGGCAGTGGACGTAAGCAGAACCCGGATGGGGTGTTACCTGACTTCGCCCGACCAGAGCGACAGTGAAATCATGCGTCTTTTTGATGGTGACCGTTTATCAAAGTCCCTGTAAGTGAGCCATGAAAATTCAACCCTTAGTTATATTGCTTGCACCGAATACCTTAAAGATTCGGGCATCCAGTAAACAACAAATGTCTCCACACTACCACTTGGGCCAATTCTTCCCCGTGGTGAGAAATGCTACGACTATCTTGAGGGCGTGATAACGATTTGCATGTGAATTCGGCCTTCAGTAAGGTGACTTTGGTATTCGCTCTCTCTCTCTCGCTCTCTCTCCTACCCTATCTTCCTCTCTCTCTCCTACTCTCTCTCTCTCTCTCTCTCTCTCCTACTCTCTCTCTCTCTCTCTCACTGTCTTGCAATGACCGGATGGAAGTAAGCTGGCTGGGGATGCGCATACACACAGTGACTGACGAGGTTGAGGACACATCTACGTGTACCATACACCTGACAATTCATCAACACTGCCGTGCATGCGTGTTTCACGCCTTAGATCTAGGACCTCACGCCGCACTAGCCACTGCGCCAAGTACGATCCCCCACTACTTGGAATTATCGGATAGTGGACCAGCGCACGGGAGATTGAGACGGGCGCTGGGGACTTCATCTTCACGGAAAATCAGCACCTCCCTCACTATGATAAATCTGACGGAGTTGAGTCTATAGCGTCTTACTACGAGTCGTGCCTTAGAAGACTGCCAATTGACTGAATAATTACGTCCTTCTCAGGACAGTGAGCCAGGCTGCGATGGCTCCGGCTCAATATAGCCCTTATGACATCTCCAAGTACGTGCGGCACGAACCGCCCTTCCAGTAACACGTGCTGAACACCAGCCCGTGTGTAGCACGCATAGACAGTCTGTTCAGTTTGTTAGTCACTGAGCTCAAGCCCACCTCTGGTCATCTTGACCTTATCTCGCTGTCGAAGAGGTCTGAATGGGGGGCGGAGAAAGCGACATTGATTCTGCGCAAGTTCTACCTCACTGTAAACTATTTCACGCGCAGGTCGCCGGTGCTGAGTCAACTCTGCGGTCACGCGGGATATGTTGCCGCTAATGACGGTCGAAATTTTTAGGGGGGGAGGGGTGTAGAGGGAGATGTTTTAGTGTTTGCAAACGCCTATCATCGAGTAAGTCAATATGCTTTCCTAATGTGGGTGCAGTCTGGGCATGGCCGCGAAGCTTGCGAGCCTGCTGGCAGTGAGTCAACAGGCGTTCCGCGATGGATCCGCGAGGTGCCCAAGCAGACGATGGAACGAAGGCGGCCTGAGGGACTATGCAAATTAGGAAAAATTCACACAACCAGAATGTAGATATCGCTGCGCGAGTTCGAACTGCTATTTCCCTTAGTAAATAAATGCATACTTCATGAACTAGATCTTTCGGGTCAGCAATCCCGATCTTTTGTCCGCATGCAAAATGTGTCTAAGATTCTATGTGGATTCAGAAAGTCCACAAAACCACCAGCTGCATCCTTGCCTCAACAATATGTAGTTCAATGCTTTCCATAAGTGTGATGAAGGTGTAGACATAAGGTATCAAATCAACGAGAAGCTTTTAAACACCTACCGTATGTAGGCTGACACAAAAAATACACAAAATTCACAGTCGCTCTTTTTAGCTGACTACTGCACAATTGACACGACGTGTGAGACGGACACACAATGAGTTCTGGGTCTATTCTCCCCTGTATGTGGCAACTCCGGACGGTCATCATGCGCCCACTGTCGAATACACCGACACCCAAGGCAACTGTTAGTCGAAACGACCTCGCACTGGTAGTCCAATTCTCTCGACTACGTGGCGACATCTTAGGAACCATGGAAACTGACAATGGGGTACAACCTGAGTTTTTAAAAACAGTTGAGCCATTGCAAGGTTGCAAGACTCAGTTTAGAACCGCTGTGTTGTACCACTCAGCAGGACCGTAGTCCTCGCAGCACTGTCCTTATGCAAAGAGGTCCAGAAAATCTATCGAAACCAAGCGACTAAGCTGAACCACCCCCTGTTATGACCCGCCTGGTACTTGAAATTCCGTGGAGCGTATGCGCACTCGACCCTGGTTCCCAATCAAGGCAGCAGACAAAGAACACACGGCTGGCCACGGAACGTGTATTAGCAAACACGTATTAGCAAGTCAAGTCTAGC
>CACRXP010000041.1:1366162-1388464 GCA_902702965.1 Spirometra erinaceieuropaei | reverse complement strand
TGATCAACAGATTGTGAACCACCAGCCGCGCTTGATTGGCCCATAGATGAATTGGATAGCTTGACGGTCAGAGCCTCCATCAGCTTCAGCTGCTGCTGCAACATCTGCTTCAAGTCTGCGTACTCGTCAGCCATTGTAGTTGGGAAACTGCGTCGCCAATTTGTTATGACCCGCCTGGTACTTGAAATTCCGTGGAGCGTATGCGCACTCGACCCTGGTTCCCAATCAAGGCAGCAGACAAAGAACACACGGCTGGCCACGGAACGTGTATTAGCAAACACGTATTAGCAAGTCAAGTCTAGCTAAGGGTGACGCATATTTATCACACGCGAGCGTGGTTCGCCGGCACTCGGTCCAATGACCTTCGGGAAGAGGAGAGCAGCCAATGGGAAAGCGCCTGATTGAGATGACAGTGCGGTAGAGAGAGAGCAAACGCACGTGATCTCCATTGATTGGTCTGCTCTTGTTTTTGGGAGTGTAGGCACTCCCAACACCCCCCACCCCCCAACCCCCGGTGAGACGTCTTTAACGGATATAAAATATCTTTTTTTCAGTTTATTTGATAAGGATAATAGGCAAGGCCTTTGAGAACACCATTGATTACATGTCAGCCCGTCAGATAAAACCGTACACGGACAATAAAAATATTCGCTATTAAAACAGTACTTGATTCATTTGAGTAGTATTGTCCCAGAGCAAACATTTCCGGTGACCGGGGGGTATTTAGCTCATGTTCAGACTGTCGAGGGAAAACAAGGGACACAAATAATGATCCAAGCGTTTTCTGAAGAGTTGCAGAGACGTCGCCTACACGACTGACTGAGGGAAGTCGTTCCATTTCTCCACTACCCTTTGCGTGAAAAATTCAGAACGAAGATTCAGCCTGGACATTGTTGTCAGTAACTTCATCGAGTGACCATGAAAATTGGGTGAAAGGTGTCACTGAAACATGTCCTCCAGGCTAAGTTCATGCTCAAGGCCGTGCATTATCTTGGTCAAAGGTTACGAACGCCTTTTGATTGCATGGGACACTCCCATGGCATTTTTTGCAGCCTTGTCGCACTGCAGTGCGGGTTTCATGTCGCTCTGTATCCACACCCCGAGATTCTTCTGTGAAAATTCTGCGGGGGTCTTATATTTTTCAGGTGATATGTCCTCAGGCTCTCATTTGAATGCGAGTTGGTTGGTCGCAGATGAAGGACAGCACACTTCTGAGCATTGAGATTTTAGAAGCCACTTCTCCGACCACGCTTGCAATCGTTGCAGATTGTTTTGAAGGGTTCCCTGGTCGTAAGAACTCTTAATGACTTGCCAGAGCTTAACGTCGTCGGCAAACATTATTTTGCCGCAGTCGAGTTCCTGAAGGCTGCCATTAACATAAAGGATGAAGAGCAATGGTCCCAGAACTGAGCCTTGAGGCACACCACTGGTCACGTTCACCCATTCTGACTTATCATCCCCGATACAGACACGTTGTTTCCGTCCAACCAGAAACGCCCTTATACAGTTTAGAAGATCTCCTCGGATGCCAACGGTGCTCAATTTGTAAAGAGGACGTTGGTGCGGGACAGTGTCAAAAGCTTTGCGGAAATCGATATACACACAATCACCGAAAGCCCTTTTGAAAACTTTGCTAGATGCTATTTTCTTCGCAAAAGTTCTGTATAGCGCTCTTTACTATGGCTTCCATCGTTTTGCATGAGCTAATAGGCCTGAAGCTGCTTGCTGCCATCCTGTTACCTCCCTTGTATAAGGTTAGTTGTCATCCACTCTGATGGCAGTCTTTCTGTTCTCAGTGACAGCTCAAACAGGGTCGAAAGAGGCTTTGACAGCTCCGTTGATAGCTCCATAATTATCAGCCCAGGAATTCCTTCGGGTCCAGGAGACTTATCTGGTTTTATTTGACTGAAGACGCGGCTTACTTCTTCGACGGAATAGGCAACGGTTTCAATGACGGCAATATCCTGGCGCATTTGAAGCTACCGGCTGTCTCGGTCCATTTCAAACTGCTGATTGTCTTCTGAGGACTCATCCGTAAAAACCGATTGAAAAAACTGAGACAGTAATTGCACTTTCTCTGGCCCTTCAACTAATAAGTTTCCGAGGCTATCCTTTAGACAGGCAATTCCGTTCCTATGTTTTCTCTTACAGCGTATGCACCCGTAAAACTTCTTGGGACATGTAATGGATTCTGCAATCAGTCGGCGCTCGAAAGAAGTTCTAGCAACCCGTCTTTGTTTGCGACATTTATTGCGTTGATCCTTATATTCGACAAATGACGTTGGAGCTCGGGGATGCAAATACTGTTTCCACAGTCTCTGTTTCTTCTTCATGGTCTTTTTTGGCGTCGGATTGACACACGGCAGTCGCACACATGATCTTGTTATTTTTATTGGACAATGGGAGTCAGTTAGACGCTCAATAATCCCGCGAATGCACTGCCAAACTTCTTCTTCCATGATGACTAACCTGGTTTCTTTCAAAAGAGTACGTCTCATTGCGTTAAAGTCACCCTTCCAAATATTCCTGTGTCTCTTGATTTTTGGTTGTTGGTTCGATAGGAGAGAATACACGCGGGCAAAAGCAATATAATGGCTTAACCGAGTGGAGGTTGTGGACTAACTTCTCTTACGACTCCTTCTTTACTGAAAACGAGATCTAAATAGTTAGATCGTTGTTCTTCTCTCAGTCTTATTCCGAATTTTATGTGTGGAATGAGGCATTCATTCAGGGAGAGTTGTAGTAGCTTGTGGTCAGATGACGTGGACGGGGCGTTTGTTAAGGGAATTTTCCAGTCATTTCCTGGATCGTTAAAGTCACCCAGATGTAGTAAGTTCTCCTGCTTACACAACAACGCCAGTGCACTAAGTAATTCTATATCGGCGATTTCATTCGAGCTGGGAGGCCGATAGACAACACAAAGGTTAATTTTCTGTAATTGTTTAATACATATCTTGCATGAAATTATCTCAAAATTCCTAAGACGTATCCGTATGCCGACACGCATTCGAGAACATTTTATGGGTTGGAGATCTATAGGTCGCGTTTTTGCTTGGGTCAAAAGGCGAATATCAGAGGCGCAGAAGACAGGTAGCACACAGGTATAAAATCATAGCACTACGCACATGTAAATAATCTATGAGCGCAAACGGAATACTGTACAGAGTCTGTCTACTTATTCTGAAATTTGTTTGAAAATTTATTTTCATTTGCTATGAAAGTACTTCTAAGGGTACCCAATATAACAATTTGCTCATTTATTATTTAATAAGTAGCAGTAGTCCCTTATGCAGACTATGGGAATATTCAAATAACAGAACTAGAGAACGGGCAAATCGTCCTCATTCTGCGGATCTCGTTCAAAACCAACTTTTGCTGTTCTGGCGTCTTGGAACCTATGGGGGTGGATTACCACTCACTGACTCAGCATGCCATCTGGAACTCCTGACGCGCATTTATCAAGCCGACTTTCTTCCACTCGCTGCTGAATTTGATGACCGAACTGCTTATAGGTTAGCCTTCTGATAACCGGCTTTCCCACGTAGATTTACTATGATGCTTCAAGGTGCTTATCGTTCTCTCACGACCGAAAACGTAACAAGCTGACCTGGCTTAGAGAACTGACTCCCTGTACCTACCTCGCCTATTCAGCACTGAGCATGTGAAAAAAGTCTGTTTACAGATTACCTTGGGTGGTTTACTTTCCATAAAAACTTACCGTAAGAATACGAAAATCCACTTTAATTGCAAGGGACTCACCGATATTCCTTCTGTGTATACCAGCGTTACCCAAAAAACCTTTACTCTGAGGTGCATTCTGGCTTTCTATGTTTACTTCCTCGAACTTCGATAAATGATGATCAAAGACATTATATTTCGGCGCCACAACTTTGGATTTACTGATCCGAAGCTGTCAGTATTCGTGAACACTTGCTACAGCCCTGCTTAGTACGGTGCACTTCATTCACACATCGATGGCTGTCCATCGGCATGACATTTTTCTTGTGACCTAGATATGGAGGACGGCCCGCTGTGGCCGCTCCCCAGCTATCTGTACGACTGCAGCCGCTTAAAAATGCCGTCAAGATAACCGTGACGTAGGAAGGGCATTTAAGTAGGCAGATACACGCATTTGAACTGCTGGGTATTCCCTTTTGTCTATGATACAGTGCATATGTTGGCTCTAAGACGAGGGCAGAGATGACTATTATTTGTACATTAGTTGCGCATACTGCCCCCTTTACCTATTGCCGTAGGCCTCATACAGCTTTTCATTCGGGAAACTTTATGTCGAAGTCGGTTCAAACGTAACCTATAAATAGGTGCTGGGGTGACTTAGAGCTTATTAAAGTGTGATGGCTTCTGCTCACTGTCTCTAAAAGAACTTAAGTATCACTAGAAGCTTTAGATAGTAGTATGTGCGATCAGCATATTAACCTCCGTACACGGGAATCAAAACCACTCAAACTAGTTTTTTTAAAGAGATTCTTGTCTTCTTTTCTGTCACCTAAAGACCTACCTGAATGCTCTAACCAGGACATAGCTGCCCCTATACTTGATTCAAAAGTTGATTGCCTTTCGCCTGGAAACATATTTACAATCGTCTGTTCGTAAGAAATACTGGTAAATCCTAGATCAAGAGACTAAGTCGGTTCTCTCAATGGTTTGGCTGGACAGTTGTGAAATTTATCATTATATGGAGTTCTGAGGTCCCTTGCTTCCCTGTTTGGTGTCCGGAAGAAGGCACTGGGGTTTAATAACTTGATTTTTCTCTATCTTTTCGCTGCATGCTGTTCAGATTCTCTTGCCACTTTAAACTTTAAGATTATTTTTTGGTTTGAAACTTAATTACTTCTGACATTGGGCAGGCTAATCTTCTGTCTGAAATACATCGGCAATCCTACCAAAGCACCTCTCTTTATGCTGCAAACCTTTATCTGCACATTGTAAAATCCTTGAAAATGCTAAAGGAAATAAAATTGCTTTGTGGGTCTTTGTCCAATAATTTATTGAGCTGAGGAACTTGAATATTCGGATTGATTTCGTTATTGACATTTTGTTGTTGTTTCTGGTAAGCATCATTGGCTATTCAACGATTATGACAATTGTGTAGCCCAAGGCCAAGCCGCAATCCAATTAGCGCTTCCATGTCTAACGCCAGATGGAGAGTCAGCCTTATTAAGTTGGCCTCAATGGCACCCCCACTCACTTGGGGCTCGAGACGGGGATCGGGTGTGTGTGTGTGTGTGGGGCGCGTGGACGGTCTGTTTAGCATTGTCACCCGGCTGCCTCAGGTCTTCTCGACTCTGGTTTGACACCGGGTTTAGGAAGGTACGAGAGAACGTGGTGCGGTAGATGCTGTGCAAGTCTGCCATCATTAAAATCTGATTCAGATGTGAGTCGTCGCCCCTGCGCCCACTATGCTGCGAGACACACAGTTTACATTACCGACCACCACCTCTTGCAAAATATTCGGTCTCCATCTCGGAATCTGTATACCGCCAAGTTCCTTGAAGAACTCGCATCGCGTCGGCCCAGTCGCGTTGCTTTAGTGCATTTGACAATTATCGACCAATAATCGCTTTCGAAATTTGCGGATTTTATACCTGAAGTGAAGTTTACGCGTCACGTGAAAGGTACTAGCCAGGTAGGCCCATTTAAACATGGACTACTGTTTAACCTATCATGCGACACGTCTCAGGACTCTTTCAGTGAGCACGCCTTGCAGTCGAGATGCAGCTAATTGGTTCTTTGTTCAGCCTATAGCTACGTCTTTAGGGCATTCAGCTGCACAGACCATCTTTTTCCCCTCTTGGAGCTAAACTCTCTTGGAGTAAAGGAAAATCCTCAAAATGTATGTTTTCTTACCCCAACATCCCACGTCATGTCCATCCCGCATATGTGACCCGTTCTTGTTCTGTCGCTCTGTCGAGGACGTACCGGGCACTTTTCGTAATAACAAGCATTTCACTTACGCTGACGAGTTGTGAGTTGCCCGTCGATACGAGGTGGCAGATGGCGGCGACATTTTCGAGCGTATGAAATGGATTCACAGATTTCAAATCAATTGCGTAAAACATGGCCCCTTCCTCTTGACTGGTGCAAGTGTTCAACTTTGTTTGTTCTCGATGATTATTTGCTGTATCCTCAACCTGATGATCGTGAATATCCTTGCTTGAGTTTGTAAGGGATTTGAGCCTATCCTGCTTTTACATTCTTACACTTTCCCTTATTGTCTTCAAAACGCTTAATCTACCAGCTCTGTCCTCCGACTCGTAAAACCAAGAAAATCACTATCCGATTCTTTGGGTTATAGATCGGCACTGGTCTAGACTATTATCCTTTTTACTTAGCACCCTGCGTACTAATGATCAGAAGATGATTAAACCCCTTTCGTGATGTTATTGTAAATGAGTTTGCCTCCAATATACTGAAACTAAGAAACGATGTTTCTTAGCCTAAAATCCTGATTAGCCGTGATTCTATCGAACACAATGGAAGTAATTTTACAGTTTTTTTTAATGTGGTGCCTTTTATTCATTCCCCATGTTAGGATGTTTTTATCGTCGATTTTGTTGTGGTCATCGTAGTGTTCTCCTGGTTATTCTACTTGCATATACTTTTAAAAACGTCTGCCTCTTCCTGTGAGCCCAACAACTATTTGCAAGAGTCTATTGGAATGTTCAGAATCGAATGTTGTCCAAAAAAACATTTGCTGATTATCCGAATTCAGAACAACTTCCACAAATCTGTTCACTGAATTTATCAGATTAATCTTCCACGGCGAGGCTATTTTAAATTTCGGCCTCCATTCACTGCACCGCCTTTAATGTGCTTGTTACTTGTTACTGTCACAAAGACTCCTGCGAGACAGGCTTCATAGAAAACTGCAAAGGCCCGCTTAGTTGCTCTTATCGCTGAAGTTGAGGTTCTATATGTTTTACAGTAGCCAGTATGCGACATAACATGACCACTATCCAAACTCTGAGATACTCTGTAGTTTCTTCAAGTTTGAGCATCATCCCGTGCAGAGAGTTACAGTGTGTATCGGTAGCCGGCTTCCGATTACAATGATGTAGACAGGCAAATTTGTTCATAGTAAACCTAAAAGGCCACTCGTGGAACCACTTTTGAGTTAATTCACTTTATTAGGGGAGCAGCCTCTCGTCACTGCACTCCATATTCCTATCTGGAAACGGCAACAGGATCCAATTTTACAGCAGCAATTCTGGAACTGCAAAAGTCATCAGTGTATGTGAGTCAGGCGCAGACTGCCACCAATGACACAATTTTGAATATATGTGCAGTAGTTTTCCAGCGAATGAGTATCTTGTTCTCATTTAAATTTTTGAACAGTTTCTGAAAGCATCACCACGTCAGGGAGTCTGTTTCATGATACAGTCCAGCTCTGCCAGAAGGCGTTCCGTCGGACGTACGTAATGGCCGTCTTCATCCTCACTTTAAAGGGATGACCACGCAGACGGTCCGTCGTAACCGTGCAGTTGTCTAAAATTGAGAGGGAACAAATTAAGTTCCACCAGTCTAGTTTCGTAAGGCAGATGACCAAGATAATTGAACCTCTTCTTAGTCCTCAGTTGCACTCATTCCAGTTGCAGGTAATCCTTCTTAGACCACGGACGCCAGGCCTGGACTGTATACTCCAGTTTAAACAGAACGAATGCCCCGTAGGTTATACCGAACACTTCCTTATTTCTATGCACAACTCCTCCTCTCAGCGCAAATAAGACCTGTGTCGTACGTTCCGATGCCTTTAGACACTGTGACGATGGTTTCACCGAGGAAGTCATCAGAACACTGATGTCATTCTCTTCGACAACATAAAGGAGGCGTGGGAAGAAATCATCCTCCTTACTGGTCTTTCTGGTACACAGCTTTTGAGCCACACACTTACCAACGTTAAAATCTGAGAGCGGACGGCCAGACCAGCTGTTCAGTCGGTTGAGACTCCCTTTAAATGCATGACTGTCCGCACCCGATCTGATGGCTTTCCGCAGCTTAACATAATTGACGGACATGACGATGCTGCAACCCAGGTTGTCGGCACAGTCGCTGATGTAGGTTAGGAAGAGTTACGACCCTAAGACTGAGACCTGGCGAATACTACTAAGAACGAGAGTAGGAGTTGATTTCGGGCCATTAACTCACACTGCTTGCGATCCTCCTGTAGGAGAATCTGCTATCCATGTCAATAATTTTTTTATTATTTCGATTTCACGTTACTTGTAGTTTGAAAGTTTGTATGAAGCGCTATCGAATGTCTTCCTGATATCCGTGCACGTTGCATCACCCCTGCCGTCTTTGTCCAGTGCGCGAGTCCACTGCTCGGTCAAGAGCAATAAACTGGGAAGACAACTGCTCTATCTGAAGGCGTGCTGAAGCCTTGAGAGTAAGTGGTTTCCCTCGAGGGCCTTATTATTGCCTTCTTAGGTACGGTTTTCGCTATTTTACAGCAAGTATAAGTTAGGCTGACGGGTTGGTAACTGTCCGTGTTAGTACATGCCCGCCCTTGTATATCGAGAAGATATTTTTTTTTCTATTCGGATGGCAGTCTCCTTAATTCGAATGCCGAGTCGAAAATGTGCGCCGGGATTTTGGATGGTAATTCCGTCAATCCCCTCAAGAACTTGGTCGGTATGTGGTCCGGACACGGTGATTGTGTTTCTCTGATATTCCGCAGCCCTCTTTCAACGACAGATTTCGGGAAGAGCGTAGATGCAAGCATAGAACCGATTCTTATAACCGCTGTTGACGTTGTGAATCTGAAACTAAATTTCATTAGTAAATATCGAGGCAAAATTGCCTAAGTGTTCGACTTTCTCGCAGTTTCCAACGACTTCTACACCATTACCATCCTCAAATGCTGCGATTGTGTCCTTGGTTTTCAGTAGACTATCAATATTATGGAATAAATCTTTGGCCTTTATTTAGTCTTCCTGATAATTCTGGATTCATAGCCCTTCCTTACCTGACAGATCTATTTTTAGCCGCACTTAGTTGGCAAGAAAATTCATCGAGGCGTTCTCGTGACTTGGTAACCCTAAATATCTTCAGTTTTTTGTTCTCCTTACTTAACTTCTGTTAAGGGTCCTCGACACCCAAGCAGGTCAAGAAGTAGCTTTTTATACCTTCGCTGGACAATATCGTCAAATCAGATCCGGCGAAATCGTTTTAAACTATCTCCAGCCGTCCTGTGGATCCCTCTGAGCCGTCAATTCCATTTCGCAAACATTTATTCCTTCTTCGTCTTACAAAAACCTGTCATCCATATATTTCGCTGGTATTCCGTTCACTTTTGGCGTTGCGAGTAGAGCGCGATCGCACGGCAGCGTAACATGGCCACTTTAACCGAGAGGTGCACTGGAATACACATCGCCAATTTTAGGAAATTCACTGTTCAAGTTGTCTTTCCTCTGGTTCCCTGTTAATCCCTTTAGTGTTTTCACATTCTGCTTCAACGGGAAGTCGAGTGTGAAGCCCATTATGTAACAGCTGGAAGGGTCTAGCGCATTGTTAACAGACAGATTTTTCTAGTCTATTGCAGGTGTTTTGAAATCTCCAGCAACAAGAACCACTTGGTGGCCGGCTACTTCCTCGACCAGATAGAGAAGCGGCTCGGCAGCTACAATCGGAAGGTTTAGCGGTCTGCGAACTGCTAGGAATTCTGGGTTTTGTGATGTAGTGGCAGATAATGCATGTTTTACTTGTCCAAGTAAAAACTGTCACTTATATTTTTACAAACCCCTGTTTTGACTAACTACTAAATTCACTGTTAATTCTCTTCCTCTGAAACGCTGATTTTCGCGGTACTTGATGTCATCTCCTCATTTTCGACCCATGGCAGTCTGTGGACGATCACAGAGGAATCCTCTGTTTTCGCCATCTGCTAGTTTTTTGGTTGGTCAGCAAGGAAGCAGCATGGTATTATCTCCTCGTATGCCTTGTCCACCGCCTCAGCAATTAATGTCCCCTCCTCGGATAGACTCGAAGCAGACTGTGACCTATCGCGTTCGGGTTCTTCTAGTCTTGCCACTTTGACGCGGATGCCACGTAAGGTTAGGGTATTCTGCCCTGACGATGTTTGTTTTGAATCCCTTGTACATTACCATGTGCGGGCCGGACATTTCGGACTCGCATTTTTGTATTTCATGAGCGACGAATTTTTCTCCAATAAGATAACGAAATCACATTCATTTTGTCCTTTTTTTTAAAAAGATGGCGTTTTCCCCTGCCTTCTGATCGTGTTTTATTGCATAAATTGTCCGCCGAGAATAACGTCGTTGTTCTTACTATCTTTCAATCGTGATTTAATTTCGACACCACTTTGTAGCTTTGCAGATGCCCGGTTGGTTAGTGGTCCTGCTAATCACATAGTTTGAACATCTTTGCCGACTATGTCCACCGTGTGCTTCACTTAAAGTTGAAGCAGACACGGTGACATACGGATAACCAAATTCTTTTGTGAGATATCAAATGTTGGCTTTTTGGGACGATAATATCCTGCCTATTCTTTAATAACAACACGTTTTCAGTAAGCCATGGTCACATAGTTTCATCTAGTCGCCGTTTTTCGAGCCGGAGGCTGCTTCATCATCCGCGTGAAGCAGTGCGTTCACCAAATCTTGAAAAATAGTCACTTTGGCAACAACACTTTATTTAACAAAACTCTGAGCAACAACACATTATTGACGCATCGGATGACCCTCCAAGTTATTCCTAGTCGGATGTCCCATTTTAGTGTACATTGCTCCCAATTCGGCGTTGCAAATAGGGCACTAAACGGTCTACGTTTTTTTCCTTCACCAAAGTGAAATGAACTGAATTGGAATTCGAACTGCCAGTACAAGCTTTTAGCCATCGGTAGCTGAGAGAATCTGATAACAACAATAGGCAAGAGGAGCTAGTAGTTGCCCCTTTGCTATATTCAAATATGAAGATGTGCCATATTTAACAACGACGTTTCTATGCCTTTAGGAATGAACTGGGAAAGTTAGACTTTGGTTTCTTTGAACTCAAGAAAATACGAGTTTTCCATTTCTGAGTTTTTGGGCATATTTGCGGTCCCTAGTACAGGTGGCCCTACTTCTGCCGATCTATCCATAATCTGCCTTGATAGTAATCTAAGGTTTCGGTTGACGCAACCGTCACCAATAACCCGTTATAATTAATCCCGTATTCTCACTGCAGAGTATGAATGCCAGTGCTCAAGTGATTAGTCCCGTTCTTGACATCTTTGTTTGTGCATATTTTGCTGACTGTCTACTGTACTTGCTCACTCTTATTCGTTTTAAATTTCCCTTCTCGGGGAGTGAATGCTGTATCGAACTTACTATAATGACAAACCCTTTGAAGATAAGCATATTATTATTCAGGAGTCAGTGGGCCTGCACTCAACCGGGGAATCCATAATCATATAGGTTTTAACTAAATGAACTTGCGATTCAGTAAATCTGGTGACCGAGCAAATTGGCCTTCGCACCAAGTCGCATAAGCCTATGTGTGCATAACCGCTTCGGGCCTATAGTGGACGGGATGGCGACTCTTCTGCGCCAAACTACAATGAGCAAGGTAATTTTGGGTGCCGTCCCCCTGTACACATCCTATATTGTTTCAGTTTTGCGTAATGAGAACTCCTTAATTTGCTTTACTGGTTTTTTCCGAAATCGGACGTTAGATTTGTTATTTTAGCGGGACCATATCAACATCGTTCTCATGCTCTGCCTTGTAACTTTCAGCTCACACTTAAGAAGAATAGATCACCACAGCCTGGTTGTTTTCAATCGGATGGGGAATGTTTCCTGGCCCAAGGCCCTACGTAGTGCCGTTTACTGCGCCCTATCAGGACTTCAGCTCCAATACCGTCTTCTCGTATATTGCTAGGTCCTACTGACGCTATTCTAATAATATAGGTCTAACTATATGGTTGGCTGTTTCATGCCAGCGCTACATAGGCGCATCCCACGGTCTGATAAGTGGTCTTGCCGGGCGAATTAGACTGCGAAGTCCTTGGGGCCTCCGTATCGATCATGCATGTTGAAATTATTCTAGGGAGACAGACCTACCTTCATTTTTGTTTACCTTTCGTGCGAGTTGTTGACTGTTGTAATCAGGCGAGTGGCGGACTTGACAGTAGCGGTGAGTTACTTTCGTGGGTTGTGCTGTCAGTCAATCAAATTAGTAGTCGTAAGCTTACAGCAAAATCTGGAACTCCTAACATGGCTTTAGAGCCATTAGTGCGACAGCACATGCGCATCGCGCTACTATCCTGATAACATCGCACTAACGGTTGAGTAAAAACGGCACAGATGTAGCTCTCTTTGGCTAATAAAATGATTAACGAAAACAACAGGATCTACACTATCAACGCACCGACTTTTACGTCCTAGGAACTCCGCTCGGCAAGTTCCCTTAACTGACCGTGGGACCTGCGTAGTTTGCCAACACTGACTTTACCCGTGCGAACCGACTAGTGGGCCCGACGGGCACTGGCAACAGTTAGTCAATCGACAAACCAGTTATATACTAACAAAACAGCGTTAGTAGCAGGTATCAATAAAAGAGTGCAATGCTATTAGAATGTTAACCAAAACGAGTTAATCTTGCTCAATAAACAGTGTCCGAACTCCATTCGCACATAATTTTTGCCTATTTTTTGCTGGTCTCCTCTATAACATGGCGTTTCACCTGAAACTATCTTACTGAGTTAGTGCTTAGACCATTTGCAATCAAAACATTAGCACACGATTTCCAGGCATTAACTTACGGATTTGTTTCAAATACCCTGCTGGCTAAAATGAGGATGCACTAGTGGACCCTGCACATTTTTTGGAAATCAAGTAAGCGATATGATTTTCAACTGCGCCTTCAATTAGTCTACTTCGTAGTAGACTGGACAGATCAAGTGGTTGACTGACCCGTTTATTCTTATAGGTTAGATCCACCGTTGTGCGAAATTTAAACTCCATCTGGTCTTCGTATGCTGTTGCTGAAATATGAGATTTTCTCGCTCGTGCTAGCTTGGGTGGAGAAGGCCTTTGGAGTTCCGGTGTTCCGACAGCCACCCGCTCAAACAGTCCCCAATATTTTACTGGGTCCAGGTCGGACGACCCATATAACCATTATAAGCATCTGCTGTTATGAGAGTTTTTGAATTCCCCTGCGCCGCGAAATCGATGTTTTGTACATGCTCACCATGGAAAATGCTTCATTGCTGTCTTATAAATATTGAAAGTGGATAAGATCACAATGTCCCCACAAAGTGCGAATAATTAACGCCCTGGTCCTTAAAGAACAGACCGCAGATTTCTGATCTCTAGACAGCCGTCCAAACAAAAATGGAGTCTCCATTACTTTGTGCAGTCGAGATATCCATACAACCGCAGAACCGTCAACTCTCCGATCTCTAAATTCAAATTCCCCCGTCGGCCGTTTTCAGCCAAAATAATGATACGACAATTATCCGAAATAAATTTTTTTATTGGGGAGAATGCCACATACGTTGAAAAGATGGTTGTTTGTAATGTTCATTCAACTACGGCAATATAGGCGGTGTTCTTGCCCTCAACTTGTGTTGGTTTAAAACTATTCTGGTAGTGCGTAGGCGTATTCAGTAAGTAATCCTATTCGTATTTATGGGGTTCTTTCATGCAGCTGAAGCGTAACTCCCTGGCAAATGGCATTTGGGGCGCAGAAAAAGTGTGATGACAGAATGTCAGTGTTAACTTAAAATATAGAATACACTAACAACTCATTTTGAAGGTCTAAGATAGAAACGTAGGGGCAGTCTAGCTCACAAGCGTACGTCTTTGCACGTTCACCACCTTATCCGGTGCGGACACCTCCAAGGAGCACTGTCTTATGCAGACGGGATGCATTTCCTGTTTTATACCTCTAGTTGATTGAATATTACAATACAGAGGAGAGCGGAATGGAAGTAAACCTTAGAACTTCAGTTGATTTTCTTCGCCTTCAGCTGCGCAGTTCACATCACGACTGTTATCTGTAGCAGGCCTATCTCATGAAGTGGTAGTTGGAATTCGGAAATGTATTCCCCATTAGAAGTTATTGTTTAGGCGAGGTTGTAATACTGATTATCGGACAGTATAATTGCTAGGCACTCTACCGGGGCTTTAGCCCCGATACCATTGCACTCGTATATTGCTAGGTCCTATTGACGCCATTCTAATAATATAGGCCTAATTATATGGTCGGTTGTTTCTTGCCAGCACTTGCTAGGCATATCCTACGGTCTGATAAGGGGTCTTTCCGGGCGAATGAGACTGCGAAGTTATTGGGGCCTACGAGTCACGCCAGAATGTCGGTTTTTGAATGAGCCTATTTCCGGCCGCCTGCAAAAACCGCACTTATGTAGCATGAATCTTCCTACTGATCCTCGATTTTCTTATAAATTCAAATGCATTTTATAAAATCATGTACAGAAATATTCCTCCTTGTACTCCTTGGGTGGCATGTAGAAAGGGTATCTGTAGGTTTTAAAAAGATTGTAATTATGAGGTTTTTAAGCCCATGATTTGTTCATTTATAAAGCATAGTTTCTGCGTGTTTATTAATGCTGCCTCTTTAGCATACAACATAGTTTGCATCCATTAAAAAACCTAATGAGCCCTGTTTGACACCTTTTTAATAATGCAGAGGAATGTATGATTTTCCTTACTTGGAAAGCATGCAGGATGCAGCACGAAAACACTAAGCGCAAGTGAAACCGCAGGTCAGGTTTAAAATTTCGGAGGAATTGAAAGTTTTTAAAAGCCTTCCTCCAAGCATAAAATCCGGGGACATAATTTGCTGCCAACTGGGTACAAGAGAGAATGTTTTTGTGCATGTTTCCTGCCAAAGATATTCGAATTTATAGGAGCATCACCGATCAATGGGAAACATTCATACTACTTAAGTGGTCATTTTTTTACCAAGTGCGGTTTTCTCAAGCGGCTGGAATTGAGCTCTTTCGAAAGTCGGCATCCTGGCGTTACTGAGCTTGTGCTGCGCAGTAATATTACAACCACACTTAGGTAGTCCTTGCTAATGGTGGACACATTTCAGAATTTCTGTTAGGATTTCACGAGATAGGCCAGGTAGTGTTAGTTCAGAGCATCGCGCGCCATTCTTACGCTTTTAGTAGCAGTTAGATTTTATTTGCTTTTAAACACGTTAAGATAATAGAAAGCTTGGGGGACAATGAAAATGTCCTCAAGCCTCCAACTCAAGTAAACCTGTGATGCATTTATTTGTATTTTACGCTAACTTTGATGCCTTTCGTAAGGTTTGTTGTCTTAATCTTCCTCCACTAAATTCGGTATTCAATCTCAGTTGTCCCGCTTAATGATTATCGAGTTGTTTGCTAATCGTTGACACTAATGTGACTTCCCTCCACCGGCGTTCATTGCATGGTTTTATTTGCTTCTCTAGTCCTTCTTTATCCCCCCCCCTCCCTGTTCAACTCTCGATTCTAGGATCCGCAGCTGGAGCAAGACATCGAGCGGAATCTGAGGTTACGCGATGGGGCCAAGCGTATCCTGTCAATTGCCGGCAACTCCATCCAGAGACTAGACGCAGAGAAAACAATGCTTGTCAGCAGTGCTCGCCTTGTGGTCTCCCTCAGGCAACTGCAGCAGGAGAAAGTCCTGGAGGCCAATGCTGCTGTCTCCGGACGTGAATTCCATTCCTCCAGTCCTCCGGATGGTGATTCAAGTAGGGTAGGGAGGGCAAAATTATGCCTTTCTGGTAGGTACCGGATATGAACTATAACTTCACAATTTGTCTTAGTTTCTCGAAGGTCTACTACGGCGCCAGGCACTTGTCATGACTGCTAAAATGTTCTCTCAGTAGTTGCCTTGGTTTTTATACCTGTTACCATGTATTCCTAAGAAGATCCTTCTCAAATCTTACAGTTCAAGCCGAATAAGGCCATTTTCTGCATTTTTAGGCGTTTTTCGAATAGAATTTAACTTCAAAGGCTAGCGCGTATTTCCTCCACAGTAGGTTAATCTGAGCCGTATGGGGTCCTGTTTTTAAGATTGGTCTATCGCATGTTGGAGACCCAAGTCAGTAAAATAATTTTTCAGACTAATGTAGTTTTTAGTGTAAGGGATGTTGATCTCTTCATCTGTGCGACTGACTAGCGGCCAACTCCCTGAATCCCTTCACAAGGGCCCCTCAGCGGACTATTGTCTCGTGTATCTTACTTATACTCGCTGACGACAGCCTTTGAACTCGTCCTGTGCCAGCAGACCTAGATAAATCGTCACAGCCTCGGCGGTATTTAATGAGATGTGTGCGACCGCAGAGAATGTTCCTGGTTAGAGTCAAGTGCAATAAAGAAGGCAAACCATCCGGAACAATTTTTCTAACACACTCATGCTTTAAACAGCCAGGTCAGAGGTGTTTGCCACCTAAAGTGAACTTAATGTGGGATGGTTCTCCGGGTTTTTCAACGTGGTTGCGGATTTAGTTATTTGGACTTTTATTACATCACCTGCGTTTGGCTGCATGATTGGCGCAATGGCACCGACTTGCATATTTAACCAGTTCTCATGCCGTTGGGGACGGATGAACCGTTGGAGTGACTACATGAGTTTTCGGCTTTCACACTAATGTGAATTGGCTGTTGAGCCATCTTCAATCTACCTTCCCGGATCCACTACGGTTATGGTTTATTAGTTTTCATGTAGATAGTGGCGCAAGACCTGGTAAGCCCAGGAAGGGTTGGTGTGCCGGCCGGCTGAGCTGGCATCTGAGAACAACTCCGCCATCGCAGTACTTTTGGTCGTGAAACGACCCGTGTTCTAAAGGACTTTTGCTTCCAAATCGAAGGTTTGGCATGACTCTCCGGTGTGAGTTGAGGGTTTGCGTTCCTCCTTTTGTCATCAGGTGCTCATGTATGCGAGTCTGTGGTCTTAGTCCCGGCTTTTTCCAGGCAACTGTTGTTACCTACCATGAATCAAATGTCGAGCTCTCCCTGCTCCCACCTCAGAAGTCTGTAAGATCAAATGTGGTTATATAAACGCACCTTAGGTAAACAAACCCCAGCCGCCTGTTATACGGGACGGGTGGTAATGGGTTTTTACAGGAGGGGCTGGGAAACGCACAGGCGACGAGGGCAAGCAATTGTATGCAAAAGAAAAGCCATGCGGATGGCGTGGGAACGATGAGTGTGAATAGCCCTTGAATCACTTATAAACCCTGCGAACTTCGCATATTTTCAACTTCTATGTAACTGTTTTGGCCTGATGACGAGTTACCGAAAACAGGTGTTTGGCAGATTAACTTTTCAATTGTAGCATGAAAACATTCGCAAAAGAAAAGCTTTTGGGGATGCGCGGTTGTACTTTGAGTGATTGAGAAACAGTTGCCCCAACCCCTAATCATAAACCCTAACCCTGACCCTAGACTCCTAAACCTAAGCCCTAGCCCCTAACCCCAATCCTAGCCCTAAACCTTAACCGCAACCCCAAACCCTAACCCTGAAACATCAACGCGAACGTTAGGAGGAGATGACAGGCCGAAAGTCAAGAAGGACCACCGCCATTGGGCCAAAAAAGGCAGACACGGCAACAATTAAACAAGGCCGCCAACAGAACACACACCGCAACACCATGCCAACGTAATCACACCAACTCAAAATAATTAAGTAGGTCAACAGTATTGTGTGCATCAGGTACGGCTGCAGGACCACATCTTACCGTCTGTAGATGTATGTCCCCTAAGGGACAGGCATCCGAAGGATTTTGTCTGCACAGACTCGGACAGAACGAAAGTCCATTTGGTCAGCATTGACCGTTGTACCCTAAATTATCTGAGGGTCGTTCTGCGCTGGTTGCTATACTGATCGGATTGATACTGAAGTTGTTTTGACATTGTTATTGTGTTGGAGACAGCAGAAAATTAAAATTCGTCGGGAGGGCCACTCCTGTATTTATGAGTTTACATGTAGTTGCGGATGCATGTACATTGGGCGCACGCAAAGGCAGTTGGCAGCTCGGTCAGCTGAACACATGCCGAAGTGGCTGCTTAAGGCGGAAAATAAGGTACCCAGGAGCTCAGTCACAAAGCACCTAGTAGACAGGGGCCATACGGTGGACCCAATGGTTGCATTCAAGGTCCTGTTTCGGGCGACGACCGGGCGTCTCTTGCGCTTTGCAGAGGCCGCTGCAATACGGAGGAGGAAACCAGCACTCTGTAAGCAGCTGGACCACGTGATAAACCTGGCACTGCCATGGTAAGGATCGATTATGGACGAAACCCTGTTCCCATTGAACGGATATGCCTCAGAAATGTGTGGGTGTTCGTGAGTTTTTCTTGTTTGAGGTGATTGACAGATTGTTCTGTCTGCTGTCTCAACCTGTTATTCAATGCGGACCTCGCCTAAGACATTTTAGAAAGTTTCGCCGACCTCATTCCAGCTGTCCACCAGCTGAGCAGAATCAGGCTGCCAGTTTTTCGGAAGTAAATGCTAGAAATTTCCTCTCAGATCCCCCCCCCCCACAGCCCTCCCCTGTTCGATTTTCGGTTTCACAACACAGTTTTGCCAGGCATAGTTGCTAATTATTTAAGAGTCGAGTAACATACTTACGGCGGGAACCCAGTCTTCCGGCTGCCCTCAAAATTTCTTCCTATCCAGCCGTGACTTCCTCCGCACCTCTATAAAAGGATAGCTAACGGTGGCTTTCATGTCTCGCGTGTCTGATCTATGGCTCTTTTTACCAGTCAGAACGTTTGAAGGTGATCCAACACAGTAATTGTAGATAGAAAATCGTCTAATCGTGCTTCAAGAGTAAGTACTACATGAAAACCCAAATGCAGACTTATGCGCATGATTCAACTGCAAGAAGGTCGCCTACAAATTTGTCTCTCCTCGTTCCCCTTGTACGGTTACAGTTAAGTCACTAAATTAGAGAAGGCTGATTCTGTGTAGTAACTATGAAGTGCTACCTATCGTGGGCCAAGCGTTTTTGTTCGTTCGGCATTTCGGATTCCTGCTGAAATAGGGCTCCCACAAACAGGCAGCCGCATGACTGTCGATTAGCAGAGATCACATTCAATGCGGCGGTCCCGAGGTGCGCTCACCTTAGATGTTTGCAGTTGACGTGGCGCTTGTTTGGCTTGCCCCCTTGACCTCAGAGCTGTCATTGCAAGTGATGGTAATTGGTGCCAGGCTGACTTGAGAATTCCGTTCGCGTTTCTGTGCAGCCTTGTTCTCCGCGAACTTGAATATACAAGGTTTTGTTACCTCACATCAAGGGTGCTCACATCGCTCATGGCAATAGTTGTGTCAAGTTTGAACTTCTCTTCGTCAGGATGACCTGCCATCGTTGAATGTGGCTGCTTTAGGTTTCCTCAATTTGCCTTTTTTCCTACAGTAGGTTATAATGCACATGTTTTACCTTAAGACACTTTTGTGTGATTTCCTCCGTAACTAGGTGCTACTTAATATTTCCCTCATTGGCCCGCGTCATTGGTCAAAGCAACAATCCCTTTCGTAAACACGCGATGTCTAATGTAGGCTCTCTCTCTCCCTGCTTTAGATATACGAATTCCACTGCTGTGGCGCGACAATTCCGTCCTAATGGCAAATTCGACCATGACCTTGAATAGACTCTGTGACCTTAACGTCCCCCTTTCAACAGCTTTTGGCTCTCTAAGACCTCTCTCCACGAGCAGTGATTCCAGCGAGCTCTCCTCTGACAGCTATGCCGCCTTCTGCATAGTCAAGGTGGGAAACCAAATTGAGGAGACGCGCCTTCTCTGCGATATTGTGCCGGGTACAGCTGATCTGGAGTTCGACGACGTTCTCAACTTGTGCGTAGGCCATCCCCTGTCATCATGAGTGTTTATGTGCTCTATTGATCTCAAATGCAGATTGATCATCACTATGCTAAAAGCTCTGGTCTTCGGACAGGTAGCACTAAACTAACTTCGTCTTCAGTTGTACGTGTCCGGATACTCTAGTCATGTCAGGAGTAGAAGTTGTAGACTTTTATAATTTTAGAGTTGAGAAAATTCCCATAGCAGTAATCAGAAGACGAGGTAGCTTTCGATAAATTCTCGTCGGGCCAGTACAGTTATATAGGAACGGGGTAGAAGTAAAACATGTCAGCGATAAGAGAAATCGATAAAACTTCTCCTTAAAACACAGGCGGGGTGTGGGGGAGGGGGGTAGGGGGGGGGGGTAATAGTATAATTTTCGTATATGAACTGTCCCACGTGCAGCTGTCCACTAACTTCCGACATTATCAAACCGCCACGGCCACCGCAATCATTCATTCTTTTTCCTTAAAATTCCCTGCGGCCACCTTTATTCGTCTTGCCAACCAAAAAAAGCTAAGGGCACCCTGCGCGGATACCACAACAAAAGTGCCATCATCATGGTTTCCTGTTCTGTTAAGGGTGCTGATAATTACCCAGACAGTAATCCATCCTGCGTTTAGCTCCGTAGACTTCCAGTACTTGTTTTCCGGAAACACAAGCACAATGGGACGAGGGGTACGAGGGCCAATGAAATAGGCGGAACACTTAAAGGGATCTTCCCGTGCAATGCCATACAATTAGAATTCAAGTATCTGTGGTAGAGGGGCGCTCACCGAACGTTTTTACGGAACTCGCTCGTACCGTAGTGCCTTAGGGCTCTCTCTCTGTCTCTCACGAGTGAGTTCCGTAAAAACGATCGGCGAGCGCCCCTCCACCATTGTGTATTTCTGACCACAACCGACAGGACAACAAGTCCGTGGCTCAGTGATTGGAGCGTTGAACTTACTAACGGCTAATAACTAAAAGTACGCGGGGACGAACGCCAGTCATCTCCAAACCTGGGGTTGGGTAAGGTTGACTTACAGTGATTCGAGTGAGAATCCGAAACGTCAGGCAAATAAATTTCTTGTTCCAGTGATCGCATCTTCATCTTCTGAACTGCTACCTGGAACTCGCCTGTTCGCTTCTATCAGTGACTAATAAGTCAGAACTGATCATCCCTCTCTGTTACCATTGTCGGCAATCTCCTTCTGTTTATTCAGCGTGTATCACTCGTCCCTCTACCATAGCATATTCCAGATAGAAACTGACAGGACAACAAGCCCGTGGCTCAGTGGTTAGAGGCGTTGGGCTTCTAACTAACAGGTCGGGGGATTGAGCCCCAGGGGTTTCACACTTCGGGTTTGGGTATGACTGGCCGACGACGGCTAATAAGCCAGAAATGGCCATTCCAGTCTCCCTTGTCTTTGTCGGTAATGCTACCCAAGTATCTGGTTGGGAAAGTCAGGGCAGGCCAAATCTCGGGATAAAAGATCTGTGAAACCGTGTCTTCTATGGTCAAACGGAGGCGAAGAGTGCGTACTGCATTACTTTTGAGCCGAGCAGCTAGTTTGAGGACCACTATGCCTTCAGGGTCATGCAGGTGTAGTCTGCAGACGATGTCATTCATCTGGCACGAATAAGCAAGGGAGGAAATCCTCTTTCGGCAGGCCGTGTCAGTTCTGAGTGTTTGCGTACGGATGGAAATTTACAAATGACGGCCCAATTTTAAAAGCTGGCCCTCCAATCCTAAGAAAGTCCTTTCCGCTACCGGTTAGGTGCAAATTCTTCTGTCCAAAGTAAAATATTATCTACGCAACTGCACTCGGTAATGAACTCTTGTGATTAGACAAGCATTAGTTGTATTCGCTCATCGGTCCCAAACATTTTGAATCCGAATGGGATATTGTAGGAAGCTTACCTAGTTTTCTAATAATTGCTTCTATAGCTGGAAGGGAACTGAGCTCATGAGGAATAAAGTAAACACCTGCGGCAGTTTATCCAGTGCGACAGGTTGTCGGACATGCTCTGCGTATTCGACTTGATCGCATAAAATCGGGCGTCTGTTAGGCCCGCACTGTCTTTCATCTGACCTGTTTTGTCGCGGTGAACACTTTCCTCCTCAGCCCGCCGACCGCATCTACGCCATCTTACCAGTATTCTCATTGCACCTTGTAGTGAGGGCGTCACGGCAGGTTTCCACTGCATCATTGAGCTCTACGCCTATCCGAGATCCTCCTCGAAGTCCTCCTTCCTGCGCAGAAAGTCAAGTCTTGACCACACTTCTTCCTGGAGGCACACCACCCTCTTCGATTCCCTTTCGCCGGATGACATAAAGGTGCGTTTGCTTGGCATGTGGAGTTCCGTTGTTACTGTTGCCTGTTCCTTTACCCTCCCCCCTCCTCCTCATCCTCCTCCTCCTCCTCCTCCTCCTCCTCCTCCTCTTCCTCTTCCTTCTTCTTCTTCTTCTTCTTCTTCTTC
>CACRXP010000041.1:1355836-1366090 GCA_902702965.1 Spirometra erinaceieuropaei | reverse complement strand
CCCCCCTCCTCCCACCTCCTCCCTCCTCCTATTCCGCATTTGTTATTCTGTTGCCTTTTGTCTTTTAATGATTCCGCATTTTTTCCCTCGAGCAGAATATCATGTCAAGTGCGGACGTCAGCATTATGGGCACCGCGTAAGTCGATGTTTTCCTGCTTTTTCACGCCGAGCGATCAAATTGCCCCCCCCCCTTACCTAACTCTTGCATCCTTTCGGTAGGCACTTTGCGGAGAATTCTGATCTCATTAGTCTTTCTCAGTGTAGCAATGATGGGGTCATTTTCCGTTGCTAGGCAACATGGAGACGTCTTGCCGGCGGAGACTCGGATGACTGGAACTTTAGTTTTCTGGATAATTTGCCTTTTTCGGTCAACCAGAAAAGGGCATTCCGGCCTGTTTACCTATGTTGGCACCACTCTTAAATTACTTTTCGACATCATGTGACCGCCAACGAGGAGTCTAAACCGGAGCTGCAAGGCAAAACGGAACGCTTGTAGCCGATCAAGTCGGCTTTGAGAATACTGCTCCTACCTGACAAGTCGAATTTGTTTTGCAAGGGTTCGAATTAGGAGGGCGAGGGAGGAGTACTCGCCGATCTCTCCTGATGGCATGAGAGAGAAAAGACTTCTAAGTTTGTTCTCGCATGTGGCCAGATAGGGGCCGAAGAGTCACTTAAGAAGCTTTATCCACAAAGACGGAGTTGACTAGAATGGTCGTTTTGGATTTGCTATATGTTTTCAGCCTGCCATACCCAAACCTGAGGTCTGAAATATGGTTACTGATCCAAAGCAAGACGAAGGCCTGTATCGCGCCTTGTAGCCAACCATTCTCACTTGACCTTACTGTGCCACCTAGTAGCTACTGTCTTGTGTAGATCCTGCAAAGCCAGTTAGCGACTCCTCGATCGCTTGGTCTTCTCTCTCTCTCCCTTCATCTTCCCGACCTAGTGCCTGCCTTTGTTTGTTTACTACACTGCTGTGCACACGTGACATCACCTCCGCTGTTGCTCTAAGCGCTGCATGCACGCACCTTCACCCGTCGTCGTCGACGGATGAAGTAGTGATCCAATCCGAAAGTACATTCTTGTTAAGGCTACCGCATTGCGTTAGAAGATCACACTGGTGCCTTGTTCACTGGGACTGTTAGTACGGCAGCCACACTTGATTGTTTTCGCAGCTGTCATTTGCGTGTTGGTGTGCTCTGCATGCCCGTCGACCTACTGCGGTGTTCGTGTCCTGCCAGTGTGCTTGGCTCGACTCCTGTCATGTGCGATCTAACCCAGCATAGATGTTGCTCCCTATGACGTCTCGCGGCCCCGGTCGATCTGTTGCAGCGGCTCCGTCAAGTTCTATGCATTCTCATCTCCAATAGCGGGATAGAGTACAACACGAGGATTTTAATTGACGTTGTTTATCTGGGATTCGGAGCTGATAGTCCGTGCACCGCTTTCAGTTGGGGAGGGGGGGGGGCGAAATTTAGGTGAAGTACAGTACTTATTTAATAAGAGTGACTGACAAAACGGCATGTCGACCGTCGCAGACGGCGATGCCCACCTCATGCAGCACCGGTGACTTGCGCTTGGTTTGGTCTTTAGCGGGGAAGGCCTACGGAGCGTCTGCCGTACTCTCCTTCCTTTAAACACCTCCTCTGATGTCTAGACGATCAGAGATTGGAGCGGACTCAGTGGCTGCCAAAGCTGAACAGTACAGGGAGAAGGAGACACGATTGCTGGAACAAGTGCTTTATCAGCCTGACGTTTCGGATTCTCGCTCGAATCCATCATCAGAGACAGAGTCAGATAAGGATAGTGGATTGCCCAGGTGTTGCAATATTTGTAGGATGTAGTTGCTAGGCCGCCACACGCCTATCACAGTTGGCAGCTCCCGAGGGCATCACAGCTGGACTGGCCAGGTGTTGAAGTATGCAGTTGCTATGCGCCTGTATGCCGGTCAAGATTATCGGCCCCCATGCTCATCGCACGCCGCCGAGTAACTGACTGCCGGATTTCGTCCACTGTATGGACTCTCGGGCGATTTGGCCGAGATTGATACTGGGGGGCAGTGGTTATCCGCACGCTCTCCGCGCGGCTAACTAATTTGCCTGGACTAGGCCTCAGCGCCGAATATGGGGCGGAGGGATCGTTGCGCCTGCTGATTGATTGAAGACCGGAAAACCATGACTCGAACAGTTGGCGTCGTCCCGCCCCACTGCTGCCGCGTGTTCGGCCAACCGCGCCCAGAGTAGTCATCCGGTTTCTCCGAAGTAGTTGCTCTGCCCACAACTGCACTAGACTGGGTAAACGACTCCAGATGTTTCCTGCTGTGGCAGCGGGTTTTTCGGCTTCATGATCTGGCGCCTTATGGTTGCCTACGGTCTGCGTGCAACTCCGATTCGGCACTGAAACTTAGCCTAGACAAAGTAGTTAGCCGCGAGGAGAGCGTGCGGATAACCGCTGTCCCCGGTATCAATGTCGACGAGCCAAATCACCCGAGAGTCCATACGGAGAACGAAATTCGGCCATCAGCCACTCGGCGGCATGCGATGAGCATGGGAGCCGATAATCTTGATCGGCATACAGGCGCATAGCAACTGCATGGCAACGACATACTTCAGCACCTGGCCAGTCCAGTTGTAATGCACTCGGGAGCCGCCAACTGTGACAGGCATGTAGCGGCCTAGCAACTTCGTCCTATAAATATTGCAATACCTGGGCAAACCACTATCCTAATCTGACTCCGTCTCCGATGATGGATCCGACACGTCAGGCTAATAAAGCACTTGTTCCAGCGATCGTGTCTCCTTCTCCGCGACTACTTCCTGGAACTCGCCCCTTCGCCTGCGTTAACTAAACAATGCATCTGCGATTACTACACACGTCCTGGTCCCCAAAACATGTATCAGGTTTTCATGGGGGTGGCTTAGCTTTCGCATCAGTGGTAGTAGTGCTATGGTGGCCACATTGAGAGGGAGCTACCGTTGTCTGGCTCTCAGTCAATGCACTCCACCCTACATCAGCCCTAGTCCTGTGGCCTTCTTGTATCACGTGTATTTCCCTTCCGCTTTTCTGTCTCTTCGTTATAGTTTGAAGAGCAATTATCTAGTATGTTTTTGAGGTCATACGATAGCTGTGATGGCAAATTAGCTCACAAGGTTTCGGGTCGATACTTACTTCCAAATGCTGACCTATATCTCCCCTCTCCGTCCGACCATCATCTGCAGATCCACCTCCTCCTGTTTCGCCCTGGTCGCTCGATATGTGGCCCGGTTGGACGATGTCAGTGACACCGTCTTGGCTCACACCCTCGACACGGCCTCTTGCCTGTCCCGCACTATGGCCTTCGTGACGGACCAACACTCTCAGGCGGCACTTCGTCGCGACAGCACCCTTAAGGCTCCCACTCCCACCGCCCCACCGTCCGCCCAATCGACGGGAACCCACCATTCCTACTTTGATGAGTCCTGCGAGATACCCCTCTTCGGCCCCATTTGCTTTCGTCTGGCCGCTCAACCCTACTCTCTTGAGAGGCCACTGCACCGTGGCCTTCTCTGGATTCGGGTAAATGCCACTTATTTTGGTATCTACGTGGACTTTCCTGGTCTTTTATTTATAATCTACTTGTGAAGTGCGGAGGCGGACGGTTAGGCGTAGAACAGCTCGCCCTTCGTAAGTCACGAGGTGGGGGTACAGTGGTTACTTGCGCGTGAATTCGCCCATTGCGAGGCAGATTTGGTCTGCATCTGCCTCACCCCCTTCTCCTCCTCCCCCTCCTCCGCCAACCCTGTTACGTTTCAGTTGCAAGACAAGATCAAGACTACTGAGGGTACGCGCGGCGGGCATACCGGTTCACAAGGAGAAAACCGCCTTTACGCGTGCCACGCGCGTGCTAGTTCCTGACTGCACACGTACCCGGGTCAGGATGGACTACTTGCAGCCTTGCCCCCAGTCCTGAGAGGTTACCCTTCATTATCAGCCTCAATCACTCCTCTCTCTCTCTCTCTCTCTCTCTCTCTCTATCATCTCTCTCTATCTCTCTCTTTCATCTCTCTCTATCTCTCTCCTATGGCCTGTCTGAGCCAAAGTAAATGGGCATGGCATTGGGTGCAATGGTTGATCTGGCGGGCATACCTCTGTTTTTCGTGTGTCGCCCTTACACGAGAGTAGTTAAGGCCTCGTGCAGAATCGGCGCGTCCCAATAAACGCGGGCCGTTGGCCCACTTGGCTTCTGCTTCGTTGCAACTCACCTACAACGCAGCTCATTTGCGGAGTGTGGGGGGGGGAGGGCACTGCCTCGAAGGCTGATCTTTGACTGGACGGTTGCCGGACAAAAATGGACTTTACGACCCCCCCCCTTCCCCTGGTCCGCATTTTAGTCACGGTCGCTTTTGGCTGTGAGTCGGCACCCAATTCGAGCTCTTTTTACGGATGATTTTGAAAAGTAGGCAACTCACACATGCAGAAAACACGTCGGTTGACAGACTAAATCGGACCGCCGACACCGCACTTTCTGTCTCCGAACTATAGTGGTCTCGCTTGCTAGTGCCGTGAAATACTCAATCTACCCTGACTCAGAAGCAGAACCTGCTTCCAGGCTGATCGGCTGGGCCCCACTTTCCGAAAATTGTTAAATCACAAGTCATGTCAGTTTGGTGGCGCATTATGAATGTTCTGCGGGCAAGGGCCTTGTTTTTTTCCACTAGGAACTGAGCAACCAGTCGGGCTGTAAAGTAGACTGGACTTGCTGGTCAGGAAGGAAGAGAATATTGATAGCCTACAGCATTGTTGGGCAAACTGTCTCGCAAACAGAATCCAGAAGTGCACAAATGTTGTAAAATTGCCTCCTCGAAGCAGATCGTGAGTGATGGCGCATACGCCAACATTGGCCGCTGGACTTGTGTGCGACTGCAGCCGTCCTGGCGAGATCGCAGTTGGTAGCCAGGCCCCGTGTTACAGGTGGCTGAGGGGTTTGTTTACTGGGGTAATTTAATGGGGCTCCATAATTACATCTGACCCATTTGGCTTCCGTTTTACGTCTGAGGCTAGGAATAGGGTACTGGTTAATGGTTTCCGATTTTCGGAAAAGGGTTATGCCTTTAGGCTTAGGTTTTTGGGTTACGGTTAGGGTTCGAGCGTATGATTAGGTTTCAGTTTTACGGTTAAGTTTTCCAGTTATGCTATGTCTAAGGACTACGGCTACGTTTACGATTTCGGTTAGGGTTAGGGCTAGGGTTGCCGTTAAGGCTAACGCTTAACGCTTAAGTTTGAGGTTAGGGTTAGGGTTGGGGTAAGATTAGGGTTAAGGTCGCCGTCCGCTTCCACATTCCTGGCTACCAACTGCGATCTAACCGCCGCCCTAAGCTGTTTGTTGTTTCCAGGCGGGGGGGAGGGGGGAGGGGGGAGAGGTTGAGGTCGTAATTAGCGCAGCACGTACTCTGATCTAGTAGGTAGAGTGCCTGGGACGATGTGACAGGGAGTACTAGGGTTTGACTTCGTGTCACAGTAGAAGGTTTGCCGACCCAAACACAATTTTCACTTTCCAAAATTACAGGATATGAAAAACGCACTAATTCCAGCCCACCTTTCGTATTGGACACCTAGACAGGTGTGATGACGTTTAAGTGCCTTCATTCCGTCTTCAAATCTCTTGGTGCAGTTGTACCTGTTTCGTTCAGTAGCGGGCGGCTCGGGTTATAGGTTCAGTGCGCAACATGCACTGTTTATTCTACCACCTCGCGGCACAGCTACCGACTTTCACGTTTCCATGGCTTGGTATGTATGCAGGATCGCTTTGAGCAGAGTGAGTCACGTCTGACTGACATGCGTCCAGGGTTTAAGACCAGCATACTCGTGAGCTGCCGTGCTCTCGCTCTCACCACCTCCCCCCTCACTACCATCGGCGTTTTGAGAATTTTCTTTGGTAGCTGGGGCGCAAAGGACGTGATTAGCGCTCCTACGGCGAATATTTTTACACATACTGCTCCGTCCTGCCCCTAGTTACTGTCTCCTCCATACCGAGGTTAACTTTGAGTGCTTGTCGGGCCTTATGTAAATTTGCAGTGAATGTCTGTGGAAATGCTTTTGAACAGGCCGACATGCGGGAGTTGCGATGGACCAACACGGGAGCTAGATCAGGATACGACACGCATTATTCGGGCCGCGTACCCACAACAATTACCACACTTGGGAGTATGGTGGCACACCTAGGCGCGGGCTCTCGCCGCGCCGGTCAACTGCGTCCAGCCCCCCCACATCAGATGGCTGACCGGCTCAGACAGTGGACTAGTGCCTGGGTGTGGGAAGAGCGAGGCCAACCCCGGGGGTCTCCGTCCCTACGGCACTCAGCGCATATTATCCCCGAGAAACGACCTAACGCGCTTTTAAACTGTCACTGGGCGCTGCCATCTGACGCGACAACTCGGTCCTCCTCCTCTCAGGACGGAGAATCATATTGCAGTGGCCGCCCTCATATGGCCTCCAACGCACTGTCAGCTGCGACTCGAGCCGCCCTGTTCCTGTTGATGTGAAAACCTTGTCCATCGTGCGCGGGCGGAGTGTGCGTGGCACGCGTAGACGGACCGTTCAGTCATTACGGCCGATTCCGCCTCCGCCCTTCTTGACTCCGTCTTGACAGCGGACTGCAGTGAGTGAGTGAGGGAGGAGAGACTTCGGTCTATACAGCTCAACCCCCACTATCGCTATTAAGTAATTCACGTGTAAGTCACCGCCCTTGCGCCTACGCTGGTTATACAGTGCCGGTAACGACGATTGAACTGTCGTCGTGTCGAACAGACCCACGCCATGTATAGCTCCAGGCAGTAGGCAGGGGTTAATCGTGTCACCTGCACAAGCCCCTGAACAACGAGGTGGGGGCAGGCTTAAGTATGGGCGTTCCCTCCTGTGTCAGTCCTCGCAACCGACCGCATTCGGTCGATAATGAAAAAGACTTATTAAGAAAAACACGGGACGCTCAGTCCTGGCTATTTGCACGACGTAACTCAGTCCTACTCAACTCTGCCTGATCACAAATACGTCGGCAGTGACCCGCCCGCCTGTCGGTCAATATTTTTCCTTCTTTGTGATCTTAATCACAGCACTATAGGAGAGGCCTGCTATAAGGGTGGGTTAGCCAAACAGACCTGAATTAACCATAAATTGTGTTCGTAGACTCTCGTTCTTTCTGCTACTTCCCTGGTCATTAGACTGCCAGCGTTACGATCGATCAGTCACGATCGTTTGCCTTTCTTTTTAGACAGCGACCATCACGAAGGTGCAAAAGTGATTTTGTGATCTAATTAAGGTCAGGAGTACTACGTTTAGACCGCGTGTTCTTCGTCTAAGGCCATATTTCTCCACAAAACAGGTTGCTGGGATTGACAATTTTGTCAAAATCTCACATTTTGAGGAGATTTCTGATTGTTGTAGCCTTATAACGGGCGTACTTTTCCAGGGTCCCACCCAAGCCCGAGGGTCAGGCCACCAGGTCTTGGCCCTTCATTTTACGTGGAACTTGAGACCCCCCCACCCCACTGAGGACTGGTCTGTGTGTGGAGTCAGAGGCGGGCACGTGTGTGTGATACGCGTAAAACTGGTTTCGTCTTCGTCGCGCACTGCATCCGCACCCATCTTTGGTCGTCTCGCTGCTGACGCGATGGATATGGGAGGTGGGAGAGGGTGCAACAAATTCGTGTTGCACTCTCTCTCGAGGCCGGCGGTAATCCCCGTAACTCGCGACAGATGAACTATTATTATTTGTATTATTATTATTATTATCATTATTACCATGTGGGAGTGTTACGTGCTACACGATCCTGTAGGATAGCGCTGTATTTGTGCGCGACAAAATCGTGCTTCTTTGCGCTGCGGGCTATCTACGCATGCATCCTACGCAGGGGAAGCGGGACTAAACTTAACCAAATTCGGAGTGGAGCAATATCTGTGATGAAGGCGAAATTTCGAGTTCCAGGTGTATACATAAGTGAAAAAGAAGAGTCGAGTACCGGAACACTTTGTTTTTTGTCCTGAGCTTTCAGACTCGTACAGGAGTCCATCGTCAGAGATAGTAGCAGCAACAGAACAAGCGACAGTTATAAGGCATGTAGGCCCAATCATCGGTCGACGACGCGAGACTGGAGGTGACTACTCAGGACTCTGTACGTCGGTGGCAGATCGATAAATCGATTGACCGAGTTCTCATCCGAGGCCCAGGCTTCAATCAATTCTCGGCCTGTTTTATTTCCGGTGTGGGCGACTACTTTGGTGCCTGCGATGTTAAACTCGTGACCCATTTCGTAGGTGTGGGCGGCCACTTGTGATAATGTGTCGCCTCGTCGCACAGCCAACTTATGTTCGTGTATGCGCGATCCGAGCATACGTCAGTCTGCCCTGTGTAGACACGGAATGCGGTACACTACTCCAGATTGCTCTTCAGGCTTTAACCGGTCTTTGATTTTCATGACCCTATTGCGCATAGTAGCTTTGGGGCGGTATGCAATCCCAACGCCTAGCTCCGCAGCAATGCGCTCGGTCGCTTCTGAAGTGCCCTTGATGTATGGCAGAGAATGCCATATCGTCGGTGCCGTTGATGTTCGAGTTCTCTGGTGGCTACCGCGTAGGCAGTGACTTATGAATGCCCTCGGATAGCCATTCCGCACAAACTGGTCGCGGAGATAACGGTTCTCATGTGCTCTGTCCTCCGGTTTGCTGCAATAAGTTTGGACCCGTTTGAAGAGCAAAATACATTTGGTTGGTCAGTGTGTCATCAGCAAGGAGGTAACACGTTGTCGGACGGCGTGTTTCATGTCGTCGGATGTTTCACGTCTCAATATCTGCGATTTGCCGGCGTCGTTTATTTCTTAATCTCTTGTTCATTTAATCTATGACGCTGACAAATTCTGCCTGTCACGCCGTGTTTTTCCTGTCCAGACTGAATTTGGTCAAAGTAAGAATCATAAAGGTTCTAACCTTTCGTGCACATTGGTCTTGATAAAAACGAAAATGCGCCCTGCATCAGCTACCGTTGGGTTATTTTTCATGAAAAAAGCATTCTGGTAGCTATTGATGTAGTATTTGTTACAATAGTATCCCCTAACGCTCTAAATTCAAATTTTTTAACTCTCTATAAACGTACATAATCAAGATTCCGTAGGCAAGTTGCAAAGTTGGCGTGAGGTGATGGTGGTGATGTGCGGAGTTCTGAGACCAACACCTCCTTTAACCTGTTTCACCTTAAGCAGCATTCAACCTAGTTTGGATGAACAAGCGCCGTCTTGAGGATTCAGAAGGTCACACAGTTGCACGTAGCCATTACTTCTACACTCGCCAGCTTGAGATTTAAAAAAAACAGGGGACCGTACTTTTTAGTTGGGGAAGATGTCTGACGTGGAGAAGTAACCAGCGGAGTCCTAGTTACTTGTTGGAGTATCAAAAATGAGAAACGGTTGTAGCATACAATCTAATGGACAAAATCACTGATACAATAGGTGGCATTTTGCGGATATTTTGATCTATCAAAATGCTATTGCAAGTCTTTAATTGGCTACGAATCGCTGTGTACGCTGGCTTGAGGTGGATATGCCGGCTGGTTGGATTCTCATTAGTTTCAAGATTTAGTCAGCGTTTCACTCTCCTGATTCCCAGCCCTTCATGACCACGAAATCGGCAATTCCTCTTTGACTCCGAATTAAGTTGGTGGGCAGCCTTCATTGACGCAGACGAGTTTCGTAAGGGTTTATCATCCTCTTCCGGCCACTACGTGAGATAAACAGTAATTAGTGGAAAAACGTCAAGTCGCATATACAGTAGATGAGATAACTCATGAAATGTTAATCGAAATTCTGAATTCTGCGTTTTCGACTTAAGCAGGGTTGTAACATTAATCAGCATGCCGCAAGATCCCAAAATGATTCAGTTACTTCAGGATGCCGCCTTTTGAACAAACTCCTTTCCGGCTGCCTGCAAAAACCACACTCCGGAAGAAATGCCGACTTAAGTAGTGTGAATTCTTCTCATGGATTTTCGATACCCTTATAAATTCAGGCATATTTCATAAAATATTCATTCTTTTACTCATTTGGTGGAAAATTACGTCTTCTTTAAATTTTATACTTCAAAGAAGGGTATAATTCTGTTTAAATTTTGAATCCAAAAGACAATTTGGCAAGCATACGTTGACGTTCGATAAATTCTCTTCAGGCCCGTACATTTATATTGCAATCGAAATGATTAATAAGAAAGTGCGGGCAAGTAGAATTTACTCTG
>CACRXP010000041.1:1344471-1355571 GCA_902702965.1 Spirometra erinaceieuropaei | reverse complement strand
CCATTACACTTGCATTCGGGGTTTCCAAACCACAAGTTACACCATATGTAATTCATAAAATTTAGCAGTGGATTTGAGCCATATTGTAGGTTTTACGAGCAACATTAGTAAATGCAGAGGCAGGCATTCCACGGCCCTAAAGAATTTCCTAATTATAAACTTCTTCAAAACCGAATTATACCCCTCCTTTAACCATAGAGTTTGAAGAAAACGTAATTATCTGCCAAACGAGTAAAAGGATGAACATTTTATGCATGTTTTCTATTTGAATATATTTGAATTTCTATGGGTATAGAAAATCAATGAGAAAAAAATTCATGCCATTTGAGTAGCCGCTTCTTAGAGTGTGGTTTTTGAAGGCCTTTGTTAAATTGCCTAGCGTGTGAGTTGTATGAACGCCAGTAGGGAGTCTAAAGGCCCATTTTGGTTCAGCCTAATACTTGGTGGCCACAAGTGTTCAGCGATCGAGGCACAAAGAGACTTCTTTTCTGGCTGCGGAAACCATTTGCTCTGTCAGTTATTGCTGTGCGGACCTTGTATGCTCTCATCCCCAGCTGCTCGAGCATTCATAAACGTCGTGGCCCCCAAGGACTGTGCAGGCTTTGTCGATTTCATGGTAACGCCAGAAGTTTTGGGGTAAGGTACTGCGTTAACTTTTTGTGACACTGAGTAATGCTACTTATTTTTGTGAGGCCTCAGGAGCTCACCGATCGTATTCCCGGTTTGTGGAGGAATACATAATCTGCTCGGAGTAACTGTCTATCGAATACGTCGCCCGACTTTGTGATAATTTATGGAGTAGTCTATATACCAGACTCGAACCCTCACCTCATCCTAGTAACGGTGCCACTGGCAGTAACTGACTGTGTATTCTTCTTAGCAGCTTTTTTATTTCTTGGTTAGTTTTCTTTGAGCACCGTCGCATGACCCATTACACGTAGACTACTCGGCGGTAACGGTTGGGCCAGCAGGCAGGGGTCATCCATCCCGGGCCCCTGACTCCACTTGATTCATTTGGAATCCTTATCAGCCATCGATGGGAAAATGATTGTGGAGAGTTCACAGGAAAGGGTTCATTGGAGGTTTGACATTTTTAGGAGTTATTTCGCCTACCCATCTACAGAGACTAGATAGTCATGCACACAGCTGTCATTATATGGCACACTTTGTTTGATGCGTAGCCCCCCAATGCCGCGTGTGTGTGGCTGCATCTGACCCGCATTTCATCGTGACCTCTGTCGCCCCCACCCTCGGAGATAATTGACGGTCCTGATTTTCCCGCTCCTAGACTGTCCCCCGTCAAGATGTGTTTCGTAAAACCAGCTAGGAGGGAGACAAATTAATGTGACGGATAGTCGGTGGGCATCTAGGATTCTCGCGCCTGCCTTGCTGTATGATCATCGCATCAGCCTATGATCTTGGTGGCGTCGAAGTTGAGGCTGTGTCCCATTAGCGCGCCGTGGGACGCAACCTCTGACCCTCGGTCCAACCTTTGCACGGCCATCCGATGCTCGTGCATTCGCGTTTGCTGCCGTCAACCCGTTTCCTCGACGTAGTTGCACATCCCACAGCGGCACTGAAGTGGTTGGAATACTTTTCTTCGAAATGAATCATGTTCCTGCACTTGAGCATTCACCCCTCCACCTACTTGACGCGTGGCCCTTTAACCGACGAAGTTTTGACACTTTTTGCTCTTGGTGCCTGTTTGGAACGTTGCTCTACGCCCCCTGGACCCACCTTCCCTCATATCTTTTGGTACAGATAGTGCAATGCTGTAGTGATATCACCTACATGCTTAATGACACTTAGGAACGCTAGTATGTCGCGCATGTGTCCGCTGTATTCGGTCTCCGTCTTGCCACCACGTTTGTTCAAGTTGGTGGAGGCACGTCCTGTGAAGATCTCATGGACACAATGTCGGCCTTCTTTAGTGGAATTTTCCCGCCCCCTCTTTGTGCTGTCCGTACTCGGTAAAAAATGACTACTTAAGTAGCATGCATTTGTCACATTGATTTTCCATGGTCTTATAAATTCAAATATATTTTATGAAAAACATGAACAAAAATATTCTTTCTTTCGCTCGTTTGAGAGAGAATCACGTCATCTTCATATTTTATACTCGAAGAAGAGTATAACTAGGTTTTTGAAAAGTTTTCTAATTCCCGAATAATTTTGCGCCTGATTAGCCGTTGCATTAGCGCTTAGTGATTTCAGTCTACAAGGTACATGCGTTCCGCGTAAGGAAAATCATACACTCTTCTATGCCTTTAAAAAGATGCCATATTCAGTCCATAAAATTTTGCAATGGATGTGTGCTATGATGTACATTGCAAGGTCTTGAAAAATCTCATAATTAGAAACTTTTTTAAAACCTATTTCTACTCTTTCTTTGAGTATAAAATATGAAGATGACGTGATTCTCTATCGAACGAGTGAAAGAATATTTTTGTTCATGTTCTTCATAAAATATATCTCAATTTATAAGACCATCGAAATTCAATGTGAAAAATGTATGCCACTTAATTAATCATTTTTTACCGACTATGGTTTCTACAGGCGATTGAGAAGAAGTGCATTTAAAATCCGACATCCTGCCGAGTCCGAAAATACCATAGGATTATGCCGCAGGATAATCAATATTACAACCGCGCCCAAATAATCCTTCCTAATCGAAAACACATTTTAGAATTTTGACCAACATTTCATGAGATCGGTCACTCACTGTATCGCCCTCGGCTTCGGTGGCAAGACAGTGCTAAGACGACCGGAAGTGGGCTCGGACGCCGTGACTGCGTGTGTCACACAGGATCCCTGCGTCCCTACTGGGCCTTCATATGGACGGTCTGGATCTTACCTCAGTGAGACCATATTAAGAATACCTCCTCAAGTCTGACTCTCGGTCCTGAGAGAAGCTGAAATATCCCTTCAGTTGGTAACCTTCCTAACTCGAAGGCCCGCCAGACCTTATTACTAACGAGGACTGTGTTGATGGTGCCTCCAGTGTCACCGGTCCGAACCTACCAGTCAGCGGATAATGGGACTGGGCGCAGTGGTTGACGCGGCGTTAGGGCCTATGTCCAAAGGGGCGCTCACTCGCGCACCAACTTGCTTCACACTCAATAGCACATACACTGCTTTTCCCCTGCATTCCTTTTGAGTCTATCGTTCACTTGTGTCACTGCCTCCTTTGTCTTCTCCTCCTCCTCCTCGTCAGCCGCTGAACGTGGCACCAGAACAGGAAGCCGCCCGGCTCTACGACTGCGAGCTCAAGGGTCAGTGTCTGTTTGCGCGTCTCATTGGACCAGCGGAACGCTCTCCCGCGGTAAGTTGAATGCTGCCTTTCTGTCTTCCTGCCTACCACCTTTTCTTCTCCTCCTCACTTTGTGGCTGTCAGGGCATTGCACTGCGGTTCGTGGCATCATCGAGGTCGGCTAGATCAGGCATGATCACAGCCGTATCAAGTACAAGTAGGTACTGCAGTTTGAGTGTAGACTCCAAGACGGGCTCACTAGAATTTGTTGTATTTTTTCGTTTTTGCATTGTTCGAGATGCAGTCGAATAAGACAAAGAGGATTACACTTGATTTCGCTGATGGGAACGTCACGGGAATAAAAGCCTTTGTAAAGACTAAGAAATTCGACAGAATTAGCAGGTGCAATCATAAGCTCACCAACTTGAAGTGAATCAAGGGGCATGTGTTCCGTAAAGTTGCTATTTAGTTTTTTGAGGCGGTGGTTCGTTGAGTTTCAGAATTTCCTTGGAATGCCGGTAAATACTTTGTGGTTTTCAGTATTCCTGATGGACTGCCAATTAACATAGGATCTGTGCTAGGTCTTTATCGAAATACTTAAAATAAGATAATTCTTGATAGCATTTGCTGGAGTAGTAAGTTCCTAGGCGTCCCTTTTTATGCATATGGTCATATGCATAGGTCGTATTTGTAGACTCACTCCAACATAAAATTGTATCCCTGAGAAAAATTAACGTCCAGAACGAAAGCCGATTCTGGATCAATCAAGGAACTGTCCCTAATGAGTTACCTATTTAAAAAGACATTTCGATGACGGATGCTCGCGTACTTTGCCTTTTTTCAGGGTTCTGTCTAGGAAAAAGTCGGAACACTTGACCGGCTTTTTCACTTTCCTGGAAAAAGGCAGAAAATTCTGCCGCAAACGAAAAAAATTCACTTTTCTCCTTTTATTGGGGCCATTTTCGCCATCTTTGCATACTTGTAGCCTCCGTTCTACGATTGTAAATCTACAACACGGTGGCCATTTAGATGTTACGATATTGATTTTCACTTCGATCTAACTGTGCAAAACTCGGTGGGATTCGAAACTACGGCAGCAAGGGGAAGACTTGAGTACTGTCAACGTTCTAGCCACTCAGGGTTAAATTACTCTGCTCTAACATCAAAACACACACATGGATGCGCAATCCTAGTGTAGAAAATTGCCGAATATAAGGTAACGTCGATTTCTGCTCAGATTTGTAAACATTTCGACTGTTCATGTCATTTATAAACATATTTTGCACGCCAAAAGGACACTTTCCGAAGCGGGCTGGGTGAATATGTAATACGCACAACGTTTTAGATGACTAAAATTAATCATTTCAAATTCCGTCACCATTTTTCACCAGTTGAGTCACAAACTGTACCTATTATTAGCCATCCTTCCTCTTCCTAGGTGAAGACGCCTGATGTCACACCCATCACTGCTCATCGAAGGCAAGCTTCCGGGCCTGCGCACGCCAGTACAGCGAAGTCGCCTGTCAAGGTTCGTCTTCGTGTGCCAAACAGGTGGGATCTCATCCTCAAGATTGATCCGGTAAGTCCATTTTAGACTCTCCCTCTCTCTCTCTCTCTACCAAAAGACCTGCGAATACCCTGAGGCCAGATATGCCGGCTGGATCGCAGTTGGTAGCCAGGACCCGTATTACAGGTGGCGGGGGGGGGGGTTGTTTACTGGGGCTATTTTGTGGGGCTCCATAATCACATCTGACCCATTTGGCTTCCGTTTTGCGTTTGAGGTTAGGATTAGGGTACGGGTTATTGGGTTCCGATTTTCGGGTTAGGGTTATGCCTTTAGGTTTAGGTTTTCGGGTTACGCCTTTTAGGCGAAGCAAAACAACCGTATTTCGTTTTACAATCGGACCAGATTACTGATTCATACGCAACTGTGTCGATCGTAGATAGCTGAGTTTCTGGGCGACGAAACCCCCAGGAAGACGCCTATTGGCCAGGCTGTGGGCTCCACGTGATTGGCCCAGCACAACAGATGCGGTCAGCGCTCGGGATCATCAGCCATTGCGTGCCACCAAAAGACCCCCTGAAAAGCAGTGCAGTGGGATGTAGAATCGGTAGCCGCCGAAGTGTCGCTTGTTGGACGTACAGTATATGGGCTAACTTGCGAAATGTTAGCCGAAATTCTGAAATGCGTTTTCCACTCGAAAAGATTACTTCAGTAGGGTTGTAATATTTGTTACCGTGTAACGTAATCTTAAGGTCTTTAAACAAACTCCTTTCCGGTCGCCTGCCAAAACTGCACTCTGCAAAAATGACCACTTAAGCAGTATACTTTTTTTCTTACTAATTTTTGGTGCCCTTTTTAATATATCTCATAGAAAACATATAAAAAATATTCATTCTTTTACACAAATGGAGGAAAATGACGTCCTCTTCAAATTGTATGCTTGAGGAAATTGTGTGATTTAGTTGTAAAAAAAAGTTTCTAATAATGAGATTTTTTAAGACCGTGGAATGCCCGTTCATAAAACATCCTGTCTCTGCATTTACTATTGTTGCTTCTAAAGTTTACAATACGGCTCAGATGTACTGCAACCTTTTACGAGCCCCATACGGTCTCCTCTTAATAATGTGTAGAAATGTATAATTTTCCATACACGGAAAATGTTCGGCTTGTAGTTTGGAAACCCTGAATGCAAGTGTAACGACAGGTCGGGTTCAAAATTATTTGAGAATTAGAAAAGTTTGTTTAAAACCAAAGTATACCCTTACTTCAATTTACAAACCTGGGATAAAAGACGTAGTTTTTTTCTAGGTGAGTAAAAGAATGAATATTTTTATATATGTTTTCATATTTGAATTTATAGGGGCACCGAAAATTAATGAGAAAAATTAGTACTATTTAAGTGGTCGTTTTTACGGGTAGTAGTTTTTTCAGGCTACCTGAGAGAAGTTCATTCAAAAGCCGGCATCCCGAAGTAACTGAAATGTTCTAGGATTATGTTACATGGTAGTTAATATTACAACCCTACTCAAGTTATTTTTTTCAAGTTGGAAACGCATTTCAGAATTCTGGTCAACATTTTATGAATTAGCACACCTACTGTATTTTTCTCTGAACCGGTCATCAATTCCTGCTGGCCTGCTGACACACTTTGCCTCCATGGCAGGCCTGCCGCATGTTTCTTAAGCCTTCGGCTCGACAGGTTTAATTACGAAGCGCGTGCCCGCATATAGTCCTACCTACCGATGACTGTCTCTTCAAAAACCGAATTAAGCCCAGGTGCCTCAGGGTAAGGCATTACCGTATTGCGCGTTTGCAGATGCATCGCACCAACGGACTGACGTCTAGAAAACGAAGTAAAATGTCCAGCTTATACCAACACCACCCAGACGCGTGCGACGTTGGCGCCACCATGTCTGACAGAGCTGCTTGTCCTACGGGGAGTTCTCTCTTGGTCAGACACGATGCCTGGCTACTGCCGTTGATTATATTTATGAACTTGTCTGATAAACAGGCCCAGTCACGCGTACAACTTCGGAACGTTGTCGTCGATTTTGCCATGGCGTCACGTCCGACGGTGTCATAATGCGGCCATGTCGAGTGCCGGCTTTGTCCACCGGCACTGTGTGTGTCTCAAGTCTTTTTCAGGGACGGAGAGGCGCTGTACATTGCTTCTCAATGTCCTTTCCTCTGGACGATTACATGTACTCATGTGCTGCAGCGCGTGTTGAGGGCCTGCTGAGCTCATCAGTTTGGATCGTCTGAGCTATTAGTTCGCTTTCCGAGCCCTGTGTACTGCGTATGTGTACTGCCCGTCATCATTGCGAACTTGCAGTTTTGCCTCTCTCTCCTCTCTCTTTCTCTCTCTCCCTCCCTCCTACTCTCTCACCCCCACCTCTCTCTCTCTCCTACCCTCTCCTGCTCTTTCTCTCCTACTCTCTCCTGCTCTCTCTCTCCTACTCTCTCTCTCCCTCGTATACAAGCTATCCCGTCAAAAAGGGAAGATTGCGAACGGCCAGCTCGTAAAGGATTCTGCCACCTGGCATTGCTTCCCTCCCGGGGTGGGGCTCCTTTTGCCCCTACAGCACAAGTAAAATGTCCTGCTTCTGGCAGAATCTTACTAACTACTTTTAAGTGAGTACTTCTAGCCGGCCTATTTTTTTAGATCCCGCCGTGGTGAGGCTGCTAAACGTGGACTCCATCAAATTCTATCCCAGCGTGATGTATGTGTGCGTGAGTACGCATGTGTGTAGGGCCCCAGTGCCCCCAAACGGGCCACCTGGTGGATGCGCTGGACCAACCACGGGGACCACATCGGATTATGGGAGGCGCTATCGGCAACTCCAGAGTCCGTCTAGGGGTGTTTTTGGCTCCACAGGACGAAATTTGCGTATCCTTGCTGTCCTTACTTCCAGTGATTGAGATCTGCACCGGTTACTTGACTTCTGACCTTCGATATACCACTGAGGAGACTTCCGTGGCGTTTACATGGTAGGTAAGAGGGATAGTATTAGTAGTAGCAGCAGTTGTAATGGTGGCAATGATAGTAGTGTTGGTTTACTAGCACTGCCTCCCCCCCCAAACGGGCCACGTGGTAGATGCGCTGAACCAACCACGGGGGCCATATCGGATTCTGGGGGGGCGTTATCGGAGTTACGCACCATAACAAATGCCAACATTGCGGGGTTGCGACGGCAGGCCCCGTTGCCGGCTGACGTCGCGCACATTGGAACCCCTGTCGCCCCTGTTGCTGGTTACAATTTTGGCCATTTACCAGGGGGTGCGGAGTGGAGCGCTAAGGGGCGGGCTCCACTGTGCCATCCACCTGCGCCCTCCCCCGCCTCCGGTCTTTTTGACTCTGTCTTGACACCGGGCCCAGGTGGGGGGGGGGAAGGGGGAGTGTGGTAGATGCTGTACAAGTCTGCTACCAACTTAAACTAAACCACACACAAGTCACCGTCCCTGCTACGCCTTGCTGCGGAGCACACGGTGGACATCGTCGGATGCGATGTTCGAGATATCGTGTAGGTCCCAGGTCGTGTGATTATGAACGCGTGAATGGACTTTTCACCGTTGTCAGTCACTGCGCCCGTGCCTACTTCCGGGCTGTCTTACCCTCGGAGCAGAGTGAGTGGGGAAAGAGATAATGCCTTAGCTGCTACGCAAGTCTGCTCCACTGTAAACTTATTTACGCCTAAGTCACCGCGTCTGTCGCTACTATGTAGAGCATATTGTAGACGTAGTCGTTCACGACTGTCCTGTCATCTACGCGTTTTAAATCTTATTTATTTTTACCTCCCCCCACCCTCAGGATACCGAACTTCTGGATAAGGCTCCAACACCGAGGAAAGTCCTCCTTTCTCCCTCCTCCCTCACCCATTCAGAACTTAACGTGCTGGCGGAAACTGCTCCGCCCTTAAAGACATCGCCCGCAGACGAGCCGAAAGTCAGCCAAGACGGCGATGGACCCGACGGAGGCGGAAAGGGCCAGAGGGATGTACACATTTCTTCGGATGCACCTGCCCTGCAGGTGCCTACCGCCAGCGGTGATGGGCCAGAAACGGAACCGACCAAGCCGGTTACTCCGACTGCCGAGGAGGACAAGCAACACAGTGTTCCGCCGGCCGAAGCCTATCCTGTGTCCCATCAGAGTGACGAGAAACCACCGTCCGAAATTCCGCCTGCGGCTTCAGAAGGGAGTCCAGACACCGGTGCAGACAACGTGACCTACGATGCCGTTCGGGCCACCGAGCCGGACCATGATGTGACTAACGACAAGGCAGTCAGCAGTCGGGGCACTACAACGGATACCGTTCTCATCCCTATTAAGGGCGAAAAGCATGACGATACCTGTTCGCCGAAGCCAGTCGATCCAATCTCCGACACAAACATGGACAGTGTGAGTCGTAACGATCGCGGCTCTGTAGTGCAGATTGAGTCGTCTCTGGAAACTCGTGTTACCCAGTTGGATTGGGAGGAAACTGTTGGTTGCGACTGCACAGCACACAATGTTTCGCCGAAAGTCGCTGCTGCCGTTCCCTGTGAGGGGGGCAACCAAAACTCTGAGCCGGCACCTAGTTCACCTTCTCATACTAATGGTGGTCATAGTAACGAGTTCGCGCCGAAAGATACCAATGAGCCAAAGGCCGGCGATGACGTCGACAGCGAGAAGTACCCTACTTCCACTCCCTCCGGAGGAGGTCAGCTGCAAGAGGAATTCCATACAGAAACTGCAATGCCCAGCATCTCCGCCCCGCCCACACAGATCATCAATGAAGATGAATCGAACGAAACGTCAGGCATGCCGGTGGCGTCTGACGAGGTTGCCCTGATGCGCATCAGAAGGGCCTCTTTGACCGCCGGCACCGCTTTAGACAAGCCCAACCAAATATCCCTGCTTAGTTGTCGTTCCTCGAGTGAACTCTCCCCGAACAACGAGCCCGCTGTCCGCCCGACAAGTCCTCCGCGTTTCTTGTGCCGCCCCCGCCGTAGTCTCGACTCCCCCAATAAGTACACCAGGAAGAAGATGGTGAAGACTCTAACCCGATCACTTGACCGCTCTATCCCGCTCTGCCTTTCACTCAGCCCGACCACCTCAATGTCTCCGACCGCTGCCACGACTGACCATGGGAGAAATTGGGCCTACAGTCGACGGTTGTCTCTGCCCGAATCGGAGTCCACCTGCATTAGTTCCCAGTTCTCCGTGGGTCTAATCTCGAGGCCGGACAAAGACTCCACGGAGGGTTCGAAGCACGAGGTACCAGCGACCCAGACCACGACGGACGACGCCTACCAGACGGGTTCGGAGAACGTGTCTCTCCTGAGCGATTCTGCTGTTGCTGCTGCCGCTGCTGTTACTACTGATGAAAAAGAGGACTCCCCAGTTCTGGCGACTTCTCGGACGAACGGCGGCGGCGGCGGCGACGGTGGTGGTGATGATGAAGAGGAGAAGACAGGCTCGAAACCATTGTCCGCTAGAGAAACTTCGTCGGCCATTCCTAGTTCCCTGCTTCGTCGTCTGGCCACATTCCATGTGGCTACAAATCCCGTCACTGGACCTGATGCGTCCTTTAACAAGTCGACGATATCCGAGGATCTCTCGGTCTTCAAAGTAGTCTATGAGATTTCCGCCTTCGAGGTATTCTCCAGACAGGATGAGAAGGCTGCGCACGAGAAGGAGGGGGACACTACTCCAACTCCGATGGAGGAGGCGGATGATGAACTGAACTGCGGTGGTTCGACGAATGCCTGGTTTTCCGCCATAAAAGCGCACCTAAAGGAACAGGGTAGGACATTTTCTCACCTCTCCTCCGTCTGCCGTTCCGTTTTGCGCTTAATGCCATGAAAAGTTATCATGGATCTTGACTCATAGCTTTACTTCGGTGTCTGAAATGCTGCCAGTTAATTTGCTCATGGTATTGACGATGCTCACAAAACCTGAGGTTGTATAAAGCTAGCAGGCGAAACTAATAAGTCAGAAATGACCATCCCAGTCTCCCTTGTCCTTGTCGGAAATCTCGTTCTGTCTTTATTACTAGTCGCTGTGCGACCGTCTGTGGGTATGTAGATCAAAACGCAAAACACAAAGGAATAAGTGTGTCCCGTAGCCCGATTGGTGAACACCCCTCCAGAAAAATGTATATACATATACGTATGAATTGGAAGGCAGGCATCCCCAGCAGTATAATTTGAAGGCAAAGTGGATAAATTTTACTTAGGTTGATTTTCGACGCTGGTCCCCCAGGTCGTCGTCAGACTTGAGTAGATGTGCAAAAAACAACATTTAAAACGTGCCAAAAGTCGACATTCATTTGGTGTTGTGTCGGTAAGCTGCCGCTGTGTGCGTCAG
>CACRXP010000041.1:1299743-1335648 GCA_902702965.1 Spirometra erinaceieuropaei | reverse complement strand
GCAGCATAACCCTATAATATTTCGAACTCGCCAGGATGTCGGCTTGGGAATGCACTTCTTTTTGACCTCCTACAGAAACCACACTCGGTACAAAATAACTACTTATGTAGCATGCATTTTTCCTATTGATTTTCGATAGTCTTATAAATTCAAATATATTTTACAGAGAACATGCACAAAAATATGCTTTCTTTTGTTCATTTGGTAGGAAATCACATTGTCTTCATATTTTATGCCTGAAGAAAGTGCAAATTTTGGTTTGGAAAAGTTTCCCATTACCCGAATAATTCTCAGCCCAATCTGCCATTGCATCAGCGTTTAGCAATTTCAGTCTACAACGTGCACGCTTTCCGCGTAAGGAAAATCTTATATTCCTCCATGTCTTTAATAAGATATCACATAGAGTTCATGAAATTTTGCAATGGATCCGGACTGTGTTGTACATTTCATGAGGAGCATTAGTAAACGGACATGTGCGGTCATGCATGCATGGACATCGCACGGTCCTAAAAATCTCATAATTAGAAACTTTTTAAAACCAAAATGCACACTTTATTCGGGTATAAAGTACGAAGACAGTGTGATTTCCAACCAAATGAGCAAAGAATAGCATATTTTTGTACATTTTCTCTATAAGAAATGTTTGCAGTTATAGTACCATCGAAAATCAGTAGGAAAAATGCATGCTAATTAAGTAATCATTTTTTACGGAGTGTGGTTTATGCAGGACGTCAAAAAGAAGTGCATTCAAAAGCCGACATTCTGGCGAGACTGAAATATTATAGGGTTATGCTGCATGATAATCAGTACAACAACCCCAACTAAGTAATCCTTCCTAATTGGAAACACATTCCAGAATTTTGGCCGACATTTCATGAGATCAGTCACGCACTGTACAACAAGAATTGCATTATCACAAGTGGCCGCCCACACCTACGACATGGGTCACGAGTTTAACTTCGCAGCCACGAAAATAGTCGCCCACGCCGGAAACAAAACAGGCCGAGAACTGATTGAAGCCTGGGCCTCGGATGAGAACTCGGTCAATCGATTTATCGATCTGGCGCCGGCGTACAGAGCCCCGCGTAGTCACCTCCAGTCTTGCACCGCCAATCGATGATTGTGCCTACACGCCTTATAACTGCCGCTAGTTCTGTTTCTGCCACTACCTCTTACAATGTACTCCTGTACGAGTCTGAAAGCTCAGGACAATGAACAAAGTGTTCCGGTGCTCGAACCTTCTTCACTTATGCATACACCTGGAACTCGAAATTTCGCCTTCATTCGTGAGGTCATCGTATACTTCACATAGACTGATCAATAAAATGGCAACTTCAAAACGCAACGTAGGAATTGAAAATTGGGAAGTTAACACGCGAAGGATTTTGTAAATCAAAAGGGCTCAGATCAAACAGGACAAGCTGGGGTTGACCACGTGGTCTGTTTACATAGGTCGGGTTTCTCCCGGCGTGTGTAGGCTGCCTCCAGGTAGCGCAATAACCGAGTTGTTCCTGCTCGAACTAATACTCGAAAAAATGTGTTGTGGTCAACCAAATGACCACTATTAAGGAGTTGCTTCGTAATAGAAGACCGTGGAATCTTATTCTCCTGATTTAGAAGCCATTTAGGCAGGTGCTCAACTGACCTGGCTGCCAGTTGCCTTTGCGTTCGCCCAATGTACTTGCATCCACAAGTGCATGTAAATTCGTAAACACAATTTGACGTGGCGTGCAATGGCAAGGCATCCTTCGCCCTTGGAACTTGGATAGCCTTAGTAGGGTTGCAGAATATGAGTTCAGCTGAGTTGTATGTTCTTTCAATAGCGCATCTCAGTCGCCGCTTGATAGTATTTGAGATGGTACCAATAAATTCTACTGTCTATCTCTGTTTTAACTTCATTCCGGGAAATATTGCTTCAAGTTTCTCGAACATTTTTACGCCTGATCGATTATGCGCGAGTCCCCTATGGCCGGCTGTCCGTGTTCACAAATACGGCACCTGTTTTGGGCGTTTAAACCCTCCAGTGTGTCACTGTCGCCACAACCAACATTGCTGTCCATCTTCTGCGCGTAAGTTGCGCCTCCAGTGAAGCAGCAGTCTTCTTCCGCTCTCTCCACGGTGTTTTTTACTGAAGGAAGGGAGTATCGACCAAATTGTACAACTTACAGGCGTAGCCGCCGTAGCTCAAGGTGGCTCAGGCCACCTGTCACGAATTCCTGGGACCAATGATTCGATTCTGTCTCGCAACAAGCATTTCCTGACCGACTCCGTGCGATTGTTGCAGGGCGTCTACTGGAGAGTTTAAGGCAACTGTTTGCTTTGAAGAATAGTGCACAGCCTCCCCCATAAAGGAACATGTGATCGGTCAAACACGAAGGGCAGTGATCAAAACACACAAGCGGAGATTTCTGCGCTCCATCTGGTTGTGCCTGATGTCCTTAACTGCGCAGGAGTCTTTCGCTAGGGGACCGGTGTCTCTTTCAGTTTCAGCCCTAGCCGCATACAACAAGAACCGCTTTCGGTAGGATTGCAATTCCTACCTAGTCATCTGCTTCCACGCTACTGGAGCCTGTTGAACATTGGCGTCATCGAGGTTTCAGCTTGACATGTGTGGACTGGGACAGGGGGGAGAAAGTACTTGTAAGTTCTCTTCGTCTAAGCCAAGTATGCTTGGTGACTAGAGACGCAGCGCAAAATTTCCCTGATCGGTAACATCATTCTGACTTAGGAAGACCGATTGGCGCTTATTAATCCACGACATTTCCGTGCAGTGCAGTCTTGATGTGTGGATGTAAGTGGTAGGCTCAGAATGTGATCCAGTACGATATTGCGGTCCGAATCAAGATACTTGAGAATGAAGTCTTAAAGGATGTAGCTGGTGACGTAACTCGTGAGATGTGTGTAGAGTTACGAAGACTCTACTACCCAGAAATTCGGCCCAAGTGCATCGACCAAGACTTCCAATTAATAGTGGAGGACTTAAAGTGAAACGAAAACATAACATAAATACCAGAAGTAATATAACTTCATTTAGAACTAATCACTTCCACAGGGGTAAACTCAAGTTGTAAAGGTACGTAAAACCCGCACTTACTGTAAGTGAGCTAAGTAATGAAATGTCAACCAAAATTCCGAAATGAGTTTTCGTTTCGAAAAAATTAATTTAGTAGGCTTGTAAAACTAGTCAGCCTGCAACATAGTTTTATAATACTTCAGCTACCTCAGGATGCCGGCTTTCGAATGAACTTCATTCCGGCTGCATGCAGAGTCTACACCCTGTAAAAAATGGCTACTTAAGTAGTACGAATTTTTCTCATTGATTTTGACGTCCCTAAATGTCCAATTATATTTCTTAGAAAAGATGCATAAAATATTCATTTATTTTGCCGATTCGGTAGAAGATTATGTCTTCTTCTAACCTTATACTCGAAGGTGGGACATAATTCTGTTTTAAAAACGTTTCTAATTATGGGACATTTAAATAACGTGAAAGAGCCGTTCATAAATCGTCATGTCTTTGTATTTACCAATGTGGCTTGTAAAGTTAACAATATGGATCAAATCCGCTGCTACGTTTTGTGAACCCTATATGGTCCCCCTTTATTGCCGTAAAGAAATGTGTGGTTTTGAGTACGCGGAAAATATACGGCTTGTAGTTTGGAAACCCTGAATCCGAGTGTAACGATAGAGCGAGTTCAAAATTATTCGGGAATTGGAAAAGTTTTTGGAAACCGAATAATACCCTTCCTTTGAGTAAAAGGTTGGGAGAAGACGTAATTTTCTACCGAATGTGCAAAAGAGTGAATATTTTTATCCATCTTTTCTAGGAAATATAATTGGACATTTAGGGACATTAAAAATCAATAAGAAAAAGGCATGCTGCTTAAGTAGCCATTTTTTACAGAGTGTAGATTTTGCATGCAGCCGGAATGAAGTTCAATCGAAAGCCGGCATCCTGAGGTAGCTGAAGTATTATAGAACTATGTTGCAGACTGACTAGTTTTACAAGCCTACTTAATTAATCTTTTCAAAACGAAAACGCATTTCGTAATTTCGGCTGACATTTCATGAGTTAGTCCACCTACTGTTCAAACAGCTGAATTAAAAAACAGCATAAGGAACCCTTAACATTACTCCTCTCGCGGACTGCACGTGTAAATATCCTCTAAGAATTTTCGTATAATGAGGTAATGGGGTTATCCAACAGCTCATGGTTTAAGATTCCAAGGCGGTTTCACGAGATTCGGCTGTTGTTTTCCGATCTTGCATCGTCTGACAGTCAGTTGACTAAGGTAAAGAAGATTTCACCTGATTCTGTTGATAGGAGACGCTACTGAACTAAAAGTTTTCATAGGGTCACATGTTGCCGGGCCAGTCGATGCCATGGGCAATTTGAATAAGTCAGTTTATTAAGGGAATGAGGCTCTCGTCCCTGACCTTTCTATTCATATCGATAAACATATAACAGAAACAATTGTTATGTCAGCAAATCTTGCAATTCAAATGTTAACGGTAAGTGGGAGCCAGACGCGAACTTCCGCCGTTAAAACAATCGTGATTATATGCACAGTGATTGAGCGTCTAATCTGCGCTTAAAGGATTCAACAGTTTCGGAAAGAACCACCGCATCTGGGAGTCCGTTTCATGCTCCAATGTCCCTCTGTAAGAAGGCGTCCCGCTAGACGTCTATATGGGCCAGCCACCTCTGTAGTTTGAAGGGATAACCACGCAGACGGTCTGTCCAGGTCAATTTGAAGAATTCGTCAAAGTCTAGGGCACACTTACAGCCCCTGACAATCCGGATGGTTTGAATGAGATCGCCGCACAGTTACCCGTAATTGGGAGGAAACAGATTTTGGTCGGCCAGTCTTGTTTCTTAAGGCAGATGATCAAGCTTCTTGGTCATCTTCTTAGGCATTGCCTGCACTATTTGTAGCTGTTTATAATCCCTCTTAAACCACGGTCGCGAGTCCTGGACTGCATGCTCTAAGTGGGATCGAACGAATGCCCCGTGGGTTTTTCCGAAGGGCTCCTTATCGATCTGCACACATCCTCGCCTAAAAGCAAATAACACCCGTATCGCGCGTTTGGCCGTTCTTTGATACTGTGACGGTTATTTCAGCGAGGAGGTCATTGGGACGCCGAGGTCCTTCTGTCCCACAACATTTAAAAGGGGCTGCCCGTCAAGGACGTATTGAAAGGAATCATCCTCCTTGCTGATCTTTTTGGTGCGGAGTCCCAGGAACACATTGGTAGATTCACTCGTTACATGCCATTTACTGTGTATCAAGAGAAGTTTCCTCCGTAAAATTGCTTTTTTTTTAATTTTCGGTGACGGTGGAGTCCGCTGAGTTTCAGATTGTCTTCGAAATTTCGGTGAATAATTTATGGTTTTCAGTCAATCGCCCAAAAAGATAGGCTCAGCACTATGCAGTATCTTGGTTGTGCCCATACTATGGGCCACGCAGTGTTAGATGCGTTGGACCAACGGGAGGGGGCATATCGGATTCTAGAAGGCGTTATCGGATTGCGTACCATAACAAATGACAACACTTCGGGTTGCGGTGGCAGACCCGGTTTTCGGCATGCGCACACTGGGACCTCTACCATCCCCCCTTTGTTGTTGTTGATCAAAAAACCTGGCTATTTGCTGTGTGGACTAGGGGCTGTGGAGTGGAACGCCAAGGTGCGGGCTCGAGTGCGCCCTCCCCCGCCCCCGGTCCCTGTGACCCTGTCTTGACACCGGGTCCAGTTAGGGAGTGGGGAAGAGGGAGTGCGGTAGATGCTGCGCAAGTCCGCTACTACTATAAACTAAATCACGTACAAGTCAGCGGTCCTGCTCTCACCCCGCACACGGTGGACATCGTCGGATGCGACTGTCGAACTATCGTATTTGGAGTGTGTGTCCCCTAAACGGGCCGCGCGGTAGATGCGCCGGGCCAACACGAGGGCCAGATCGGAGTCGGGGCAGGCGTTAGCAGGAATGCACACCCATGACAAAAGCCGCACATGAGGGTGTGTGGTAGCACGCCTGAGCGAAGGCTCGCCCGGCACCAGCCACCTTTGTCCAATCCTACCTCCGTTATTTTTGATTCTCTCTTGGCACCGGAACGATGTGGGTAATACAGGGTAGGGAGCGGTAGATGCTTCGCAAGTCTACTGTCACTGTAAACTAATTCAAGCACAAGTGACCGCCCCGTCGCTCGCCATGCTGTGGGGCACAGAGTGGACATCGTCAGAATCGGCGCTCGACCTGTCATATGTCAGTATGCATTAACCAAAGTGGCGTATTCTTGGGCGTTTTATGTAAAAGACTGTTTGCGTCATATTCGTAGACCAACCCGAACGTGGAGGCTTTTCTGTTGGTTGAACGACTGGCAAAAATGCTGGCAGACAGTTGAGGGGAGTTTTGTAGAGGGGGTGTCGTAGGCGACAGTTCCCATTCCGGCACTCAGAACACCACAATCATTAGCTCAAGTTTAGATTGGCAGGTGAATATACTAGAATGAGGAATTTATTGTTCGCCGAGTTCTGTGTTGCTGTCCCAGGCGAAGCCAGGGCTGGTGCTGGCCGCGTATAGCCATGCCAGAGAGAGTGGAAAACAAATGGTGACAGCTGCTTGTGATGCAGGTTTGTGAATGCCGGCGTATGCTGTTAATTTCCCCACCGTGAGTGTTTTCAAAAGACAACTGGATGCTCACCTGCTGAAAGGCAACCCGAACTGCCGAAGCCTGATCTAACGGTTTACTGAAATGACCTTAAATACACTACTAACATGATTGTGCGTGAAGCTCGACTCATATGGAAATTTTCGCAGTCCGAATGCGGTGTACAAAGTTTTGCGCATTTTCTTCGCGAATAACATACTCTTTTCGAATTTATGTTCCATTATTACATTTATGAATTCCCCTTACTAAAACTGCAAGCGAAATTGTTGCAATTTAACTATTTTCCCCAACATCTGTACCGTCTAAATGGAGTTTCCAGGGCTTCTGTCATTTATTCCAAATATACTGACTGAAGTATTGTTTGATTGGTATGCGTTGCATTATCCGAGGGCTGGAGTGTCTAATGGTCTATGTCACATCGGCCGAGGACCGGTGTGTTCAAGTCGCGCATGAGCAACTGAGGCGGCTTGGACGCATGTGTGGCCGCCTAAAGTTAATCGAGTAGCCGCAGGGTGGCGCGTCTGGGATAAGGCGGGACTGCTTTGCAACAGGGGCTTTTACGGTAGAGTTAAGCGATCATAAGTTATTTAAGGCCCTAAGCAAGTAAAGTGGCTGACATAATGATGGCAGTCGTCCGAGACTACCATGAGATAGAGTTACTGCATGGCCACTCCCAGTTCGTCAGTGCAGCTGCATGGTTGTTCCACGGCAACAAACTGCCGAAAATATGCGCTTGGGGAGGGGGCGGGAAAATATACGACGCCAGTTAAGTCGGATGGATTAGACAGGCAAACGGTCGTGCCAGAAAGTATAGGTAGGCAAGACACCAGCGGTTCCCGCTATCGTTTGTGGTTTCAAAAAGTCGTGCCCAGCATGGTGATCCTGCCTCGGTAGCCGTCCCTGATCGTTGAGGCTAAGTCAGACAAAGGCGTCCGGCATGCTTTCGCGCCCGACAGCCTCCTCAGCACTTTCCAAACAAAGTTCCATGGAAAGAATAGCATGCGATCCCGTAGAAAGTCAAGACTAATTTCGGCCCTCTTCTCCTTACAGCAATGCCATGACCTCCCAGTGGAGTTCGGCAACCGTCTGGAATGACTTAGCAGCCCTGTCTGGAGACGCACCACTTGTTCCTTCACGGAAGATGGGTTTAAAAAGCGTGACCTACAATTCTGGTCATCGAGGAGTCAGCAAGCTCATTGTAGCTTGTGGAAGCAGAAAATGTCATCCAAAAAACATACGGATTAAATATTACCCCGTGCCTCTCGCAACGTTAGTGGTAAACTTCCGGCACTTAGTGATTTTGTTCGTAATGTGAGTTGTGGCCTTATTGTTAAAAACTCGACAACCATAGACCGCTGGCTCGAGTAACTCGAGCACCTTCTCAACTTTAATGAGCAACCCACCACGTCCTCGCTTTCGTCTACAGCGGAGTTTTATTTTTCTCCAGTCTATGCAGTGTCGTGCGACCTCTCTTCGGAGGGAGAATTTGTCGATACAAATCAAGGGCTGAGCAATAACAAGGCACAAGGACGGCAAGAGGACGGTATTCCTGCTGAAATCTCCAAGTCTTGTGCGAAAACTGGTGCCCTGGGAAGATGAGATCGTTCTCGATGACTGGACCTCGGGCATCCTTGTGCCTGTCTTCCAGAATGGAGATAAAAACAGGTGCGAGAACTGCCGTGACATCATCTTCCTCGTGGTTCCTGCGAAGGTCTTCGCTGTTGTCTTTCTGAGGCTATTTCCGGAGGCGCGTGAGTCTGGGACGACGCTCAACCAACCCCGATTCCGAGCTGGGCGTGGATGCGCGACCTGGGTACTCACATTGAGATGCATTCTGAAATTCTGCCAAAGGTACCAGCAACCGACGACAGCCTGCTTAGTTGGCCTCGCCGCTGCTTTGGAGTTCGTCCATCCCGAGTCCCTGTGACGTGTAATGGAAGTAGATGGTGTGCCGTTAAAAGTTATTGTTTTGATCAAGACCTGCTATATCGCTCCACCACTGTGGGAGGTCTGGTTCATAACAATCTGTCTCAACCGTTCGATATCCGATCTGGTGTATGACAGGGTTGAATTCCGCCGCCCATTTTATCTAACTACGCAGTTAACGGCATACTCGGAAGGGCTTTACATGGTTTTTGCGGTGTCGGGTTTGCATTCGAGTTCCGGCTGATTTATCTAGATTACGCTGACGACATCGCCTTGCTGGATTCCCGCCTTGATTATTTACTGTCTATGGCGTCACGGGTGAATAAAGTTTCTACTCAGTCGATCCATCCATAAACAAGTTGCATTATTGACCAGGAGAACGTACCTCTTGGGGTTAATAGCAGTCCAGTTGAAGACGTAGACAGTTCCAAATACCTCGCGACGGGGCTGTCGCCAAATGGACAGAGTAAGGACGACATTGTCTCCCGATTCGATGCTGTTTGCCGGGTTTTCTAAACCCGTAGAAGATTTCTATGGACTCGACGCGACAACTACATCGCTACGAAGATCCGTGTGTACCGTCCACCCACCCGATAAGTCCTTCCGTACGGTTGTGAATACAGGGTTATGCGCAAGGAAGACGAACGAAACCTGAAGGTGTTTGGTCACTGCTGTTTGAGGACCGACCTTCGAGTGAACTACACCGACCTCGTCTCAAATGACGCAATTTGCACTCGCTAAGGCAACATCGCAAAAATATCTCAGGCCATCCAAGAAAGATGACTGCGGTGGTTTGGACACGTTCTTCGTCGTCCACTTCACAAACACAGTGCTGCTGCCCTTGACCCGACGCCGTCGGGCGTAGAACGGGGGGGGGAGTCAAATCAAAACTTGGCTCAGAAAAATTCACCAAGACATGGAAGTGATTTTTAGACATCCGGCACTCGGTTTGTCCGGACCCGCTGCCTCGACTTGTCACGTGTGGTGAGATACAATCCATGGCATAATCGAGGCCGCCTAAATCAGGCATGATCACATCTGCACATACAGGTTAGTTACCTGCAAAACAGCACAGCCCAGGTCTCGTATTCGCAGCCGCACTTTGCTCGCACAGATACATTGGCAATTCAGGGACCTACTTGGTCACACATGAGGAGTGAATAACTTCTTTGGGTAAGGCGTTCCATGCTTCAACCACAGTCCGTGCACCTCCCTCCCCCCAAATTTTGAGGGGATGATCGCGCAAAAAGGGTGTGTTAGCTTGAATGAAAAAAATCATCAGGAATAAAGTAACAGCCCAGTCCGTGCATAATGTGGACTGTTTGTATGAGGTTCCCTGGTACCTGCCTATAGGAAAGGGGGAAGGGGTAGTGACTCAAACCTTTGACCACTTTTCTCACTCGCCTCTGGACTTTCTTTAAGACGGTGCAGTCCTCGACGGTCCAATGTCGCCATGCCTGCATAACATACTCGCACGGATGTTCCAGATATTTTGAAGAATCTGTCTTTGTCAAACACTGTAGAGGCCCGCCTGATGATTTTCATACATTTCCACTCTCGCATTCATGACCTACAGTAGGTGGGCTAACTCATGAAATGTCAACAAAAATGCCGAAGTGCGTTTTCGTTTCGAAAAGATTGACTAAGCAGAGTTTCAAAACTAGTCATCGTGCAGCATAACTATATAATAATTCGGTTACCCCAGGATGCCGGCTTTCGAACAAACTTCCTTTCGGCTGCATCTAAAAACCATACTCCTTAAAAAATGACTACTTACGTAGCATGCATTTTTTCATTGATTTGCGATGCCCTTAAAGATCCAATTATATTTCATGAAAAACATGCATAAAATATTCCTTCTTTTGCTCATTCGGAAGAAAATTACGTGTTATTTAAATTTGACACTCCAAGAAAGGGTATAATTTGGTTTTATAAAACTTTTCCAATTCCCGAATAATTTTGAACCCGACCTGCCATTACACTTGCATTCAGGATTCACAACCTACAAGCCGTATAAATTCCGCGTTCGGAAAACCATACATTTCTCTACAGTTTTAAAAGGAGACCATATGGGGTTCATAAAATTTAGCAGTGAATTTGAACCATATTGTTTGCTTTACGAGCCCCATTGGTAAATGTAGAGACAGAACGTTCTAATGGACGGCCATTTCACGGTATTAAAAAATCTCACAGAAACTTTTTCAAAATCGAACTATACCCTTCCTTTGAATATAACATTAGACGAAGACGTAATTTTCTACCGAATGATCAAAAGTCAAGGTCAAGGCCAAGCCGCTGGTTTTAAATTTGAAGATAAGTGGAGGATAATATTTTTAGTGGTTTTTCTGTGAGATCTAACGATTTTAGTACCTGTTTTTTGGTTGAATTTCCTTAAATACAGGCCTTTTCTCTAAGAACTGCCCGCTGCCATCTCCTTTCCAGTTTCGCTAGTCTATGCCCGCTGTTCACTAACCGCACTTTGCAATTCTCATTTTGTGCATCTGATTCCCCTTTAACTGTTGTAATTTATTTTTACATCGTTAGCCACTAGCTGAAATTTAGTCAACTTGTCTGCCAGAAGTTTTCTTAATCACAAATTGCCTCGAGACGAGATGAGACCAAAAGTCACTGGTCGACGTAAGCTCTCGGCTCTTGTAAGTAAACATGGCCTAACTAAACGTAAGTCAGAACCTTTACCTAAATCTAAGTCAGATGATATTACTAGTCAGTCGTCACCCGTTGTAATTGGTCGGCAGCTTAATCTGTCTGCACTTGACCACTGCAATGACTTTATGCTAAAGTTTGGCTCTTTGCTGACAATTCTTGGACATTTATTCGACGGGAACATATCCGATATTCCCTCTGAAGAATGTAGGCGTCTCGACTCACTTGTTCACCTGATCGCCAGTGAATCTAGTGATAGACAGAAGCGTTCTTACAACTTCCTGCTAAAAAATGTTCCTCGATCTGCTCGGCCAATTGATGTTGCGACCAGTTTCCCGTATTCATGTGGTTTCAACTATAAAATAGCGGATGCCAAACGCTTGTCCTCCCGTAGTACAAATCCACCCATCTTAGTCAAATTGTTTTCATCAATCGAGGTTGACACAATCTTTACCCATCGAGAGCGTGTCACTGCGTACCTAGAGAAGGCAAAATTTTTCCTTTGTCATGATCTTACTCCTATGGAGCGTAGAATGGGGTCTCTATTCTCACGTAAACCTACTGCTTCTCAGTCTAATGCTCCCCAACTCGGTCATAATACAAGTGGCCGTAAGGATTCAGCTTCTCAGTCTAATGCTCCCCAACTCGGTCATAATACAAGTGGCCGTAAGGATTCAGCTTCTCCTACTCCTGCGACATCTGACTCCCTCCTTCCTCTTTCTCCGACATCTCCATCTCACTCGAACCACTTGACGCATTTGCCTGCCCCTAAACTTGCAGCAGCAGCAGCAGCCCCATTTGTCGTTTCGTATCCTCCGGATAATCCCGCTGAGACACATGAAAATCCGTCTACATCAGCTAGACCGATAACTTCTATTGTCAAACTGGGTGCTGTAAGGTCTACAGCTAAGTCACCAGTGGCTTGGCATCAGAACGGTGAGACTCGAAAATTGAATCAGACTCCGACCCAAAAGAAAGGTAGTACAGTTCCATTTGGAGGTACTACGCCTTCTCTTAGATCTAACAAGTCTGTTCAGCCCAGCACGTCTACAAATCCCGCAGCTCCAATTATATCCTCGAATAATTTTCTGTCCTGCGTACCGGTTACTTATCAAAGCCCTACTATATATCCAGCAACTAATTCATACATGAATTGCCCTAAATCATTTATGCCCCAACCTAGTTCAGGCTTCCCACCACTTAAGGCCAATTGCTCTCAGGTACGTCAACCTATCTCCTTTGACTTCCAATCTAGACCTGGTTTCCCACTATTTCATTCTTTTAGTGGCCTACCCTCACCCATTAGCCCCTACTTTCCTTCTAGCCTCCCTCCTCCGTCTCCTCCTCCCCTTCCTCCATTATTTAACTACCAACAAGTCTATCCATATTCTAACTCCCCTAGCATTCCAATGTTTGAAAACTATATCCCCACCTCCTTTAGGTCTCATACTCAGCCTTCTCTTGCTGACTCCCCAAACGTCAATAACTCTAAATTATCTGGTACTTATTCTCCAAGTGTCATTAATTCGCAGCTTACATATCCGCCTCCAAATTTTTTTTAAATACCGTCGAAAATAGCATTGCCATTCGAAACACATTAGATATTATATTATTGAATGCCAGGTCTGTTATAAACAAGATGGCCCAAATCAGAGCCATTGCTCTGGAAATGACGTCTGATATTATATGTGTAACAGAATCTTGGACATATCCTCTAATTCCTGACTCCGCCCTTCTCATAGATGACTTCGATTGTTACCGCCAAGACCGCACGACTAGGCGTGGGGGTGGTTGTCTTCTTTATCTTAAATCCTACCTAAAGCACTCTCCCTATTACTTGGATGTTTCTTCATTCACGGGAAACTTCTGCTTTGCATCTGTTATTCTCTCGCCACAAAGAAAGGCAATTATTGGCTGTATATACAATCCCCCAAATTCTTTAGCCAGTGATGATTCACAACTCTGTGAAATCTTTAAATTAATTTCGGAAGCTGCTTTCGATGTTAAAATAATCACTGGGGATTTTAACCTTCCTGAAATTGACTGGGTTTCCAATAGCTGCCCACCCAGCTTCCAGTCCTTTCAAGATATTATCAATTTTTCAAACTGGTCCCAACTGGTGCGCTCTCCAACAAGAGATAATCACATTTTAGATCTAATCTTTACCAATGACATTGCTCCTCTTTCTGTTGCTTTAAAAAAGGACCTCTTTGACAGTGACCACGTATTAATTCATTGTTGCCTACCGCTTGCCTTTTCAAAAAAGACAAGCGCCGTTCAGACTTTCATGAACTACGACTGCGTAGATAGCGACTTAATAAATAACTATATGAGATCCTTGGATTGGTGTGGCTTCCTCACTTGTAGCGATGTGACCATTCTTCGTGATGTCATGTCCAATGTTTCCAAGGACATTCTAGAGTTTGTGCCGCGTAGATATCTCAAGCCTAATTCTTCAGATTCTCTTGTTCCTCATTTTCTTCAGAACAGACTAAAAAGTTGAGGCGACAACTGCGTGACCTATCCACTAGTTCCTTATCAGTTCATCTTAGAATCACAGAGATATTTGAGATGGCCTCAAGGATGCGCCAAGCGCGCGACAGGCAAAGAGAATAAATTGCTCTCAGTGGTTCGAACCCTGGCAAATCCGTCGCTAGCATCTTCCGCCATCGGTCCTACTCTAAGCGTGGTCAAGAACTTCCACCCATGCTAAATGATAAAAAAGTCTTCCTCACCTTCTGAAAAGGTCATCTTGTAAAACACGACTTCTCGCGAACAACTTTCTAAAACACTTTTACATACACAATGCTTTGCACTGAGTCACGGTGTACAAGAGCGATTCCTTCTTAATAGAGTTCTACCGTGAGCCGACCACAATGTCAATGTTTGAAACCTTATTTTGAGTGTGAATAGGCGAAATGATTGTAAATACATAGGGCAATCTTCCTGTGACCCTTCGAATACAAGCCGTGCACACCCACCATGCCTAGCCCACACAAGACCCCACCGCCCAGTCAGTCGGCATAGAGACTAGCGAACAAGTACCTTGAACGCCAACATACGTCGGACGCACTCTCCTTAACTGCCCGCGTATCCCCCGCACATTCGGCCACCGCATGGATCCAGTAGGCCACATGCGCATTTTCGGAAACCTGTGGTAGACAACCGCCGGCTATATTACACCATCAGACCTTTTCCCACCAGCACCTGCCGCACACATCTCTCGTCACCATACAAAGCAAGCACGCAATTGATGCCCCTCACGTAAGCTGGAAGTGTGCTTCTCGGCACCTTCCCCGTTTGACTCCTCCGTTGCATGTGTGATCCGAACCTGAGACTCGCACGGTCCGCCAAGCACCGTAGCTTAGAAGGTTGTTGACTGACGCAACAGACCAGTCCATACAACTAGCCTGTTCGTGCGTGTTAGTTTGGAGTGGCGGACTGGTGGACTGAAAGTCAGGCTGCCATGCCCCCTTCTTGACGTGATGTAACCTCTGACACTCTTAAGCATGTGAGGTGCGTGCCGCCCATTCCATGATGTGTAGCATCCTGATGTTCGTGCTTTGGGGTCTTGGTCGTGCATGTGGCGCATGTATACGTGGAAATGGATGAGTTTGTTTTAGGTTTTTTTCCTGGGTTCAAAGGGACTGACAGTGCCCAAGGGGCGCTATAATAATAAACCTATTCTATTCTATACGGGGTCACCACTCCCGTACCAGATAATTGATGGGTTTGATTGGTGGCTTGGGCCTGGGAAAGGGAGCAATGAGTGGAACCGACGACTCAGCGCATTTTCCTTATTATAATAGACCTGACGCCCTTGAAGCTATCACGGTAGCTAAAGGGCGTGGCTTGGAAGGCTGTCATCTGAAGGGGTAATTTAGACCTCGCACTCGGTCTTGTGCATTTTGCGTGCAGTGCCTGACTGATGGCCTGAGAGTCAGGCTTCAATACAACCTTTCTAATGTGGCCTTTAAAACACTTTCATCTAGTGGGATTCGAGACGAATGTGGAGGCATGCCTAGGGACGGCTATAGCCGCGCCAGCCATTTAAGCCCTCTCCCATTTCCGGTCTTCTTAACTGACTTGATACTGGAGGCTAGGTGAGGGAAGAGGAGGGAGTGCGATAGATGTCATGAAAGTTCACTATCACCATGAAAGAGATCAGGTACAAGTTACCTTTCCTGCTCACCCTCCTGTGTAGCACACTGTGGACACTGTCGGTCACGACGGTTTAACTTTCGGTATACCGCAGGTTCTCAATAACTGCGGGTGCATTTAGTTCCTGACCTTTACTGTTTTTGGGGCTGATGATCGTCGTGAACAAGCAAAACTGAACATCTCCACCAAGAAGGGAAGAACATCATGTGCGCCACCGCTAAGCATAAACCCGGAGGTCGTTTTTCAAAGAGTCCGAGAACGATGACACGGTCTGCCTGTTTGTATCGGTAGGGACTTTCAGACCCTCGGCATTCTAAATAGGACTATCAATTTAAAATACATCTGAGGCATATTAAGGAAAATGACAAAACAGGAGCTGGCCAGGCACATTTCCCCGCATGATTCTACTCTTAACAGACGTGCGGTTGCAGATGGCACTGAAAATCTCGACGTGATATATTCAAAAGCTCAGATAAAGGGGCATCCGATTCGAAAGGTTACTACCTATTCCGAAAGATGAAAGCCACAAGAGAGGAGGAGAATAATCAACATGATTAGAAGCATTGGAGAAATCGAAATAGGTGGTGTAATGGGCGAAAACATCCTTCCCAAATTGTGAAATATAGTCGAAGAAAGACAGCTGGCGGGTGTCACAGCACCCATTTATTGAGACTGCATGCTGGACTGAAATCAGTAGGTTATTATCAGTTAAGTGGCAAAGCGTCTTATCTTTGGTCAAGTTTTCCATGGTTTTTTAAAAAAACTGCTAGATGGGTGTTTATAAACTGAAAGTCATCAAATGACCTAACACGGTCATGCTTGTGGAGAGGCAGAGTGTGTGGTTCCTTATCAGACGTGGAAAACATCTCAGTAGCGAGGACGAGATTCAATATGTTACGCAAGAGGAAAATAAGAGCCTTATCAACGTCAATCTTTAAGTGGTAACCGGGACAACATTTGGGCTTGAGCTCTGCGGCTGTTGGGAACGCCAGATCGTTCCAACCACGTTCCGGGGACAAAATTTGAATAAATAAGTAGTTAAATTGGGTTTAAAGTACCACTTATGGTACTATCAAGACAAGAAAAAACAAATTTTCAAGTGACACACTCAAGTAGACACACTCTGTACAGCAATCGGTTCATGCTTACGAAAAAGGGTTACAGAGCAGTAAAAATACTCTTTTTTCGAAAAAGTCAATATTTGTATGAATCGATTAGATTCAAAGTAGAAAAACCTGGCGTTCATAAAGCGGTAAATAATAATAGTTTTAATTCATGACCCATTGGAGTCCGTTCATAGTAAGTAAGAATAACTTCTACAGGAATTTCAGAACAGGTATACAGAATTTATACAATACTTAAGTCATAGTTATTGAATAAATGGTATACTACGAAGAATGATGAGCGAGAAGTGAATAAAAACTCCTAACATATAACCAAAATGAATATAATGCATTGAATCATTTTTTCGATCTCAGAGGCCATCAATCTACATATAAGAATCGAAGGACGACGCGAAATGGGCGCATTACGATGCTTAATATAAAGCCGCTATTGATGATTGGTTTTCTGTCGTCGGGTAATGACTTACCTTTCGTATATGCTATCTGGTCGCAGGCTGCTGCTAACAATTATCGTTTTGAAGTTTTATTATGATGCCCCGATCTGTCAGCCCGTCCCTCCATGTAAGAGGTTGACGACTCTTTATATTCTCTAACAAACTTGCATTAGTGTACGGAAGGAAAAATGCCTTCTTATATTTTCTTTCTGGAAAGAAATCCAAGACAAGTAATTTTTGACGATTGTCCTGACAGACGACGAATTTACTGCACAATTTTGTGTCGGCACCCTTAAAACAAAAACAAGTCTCTTTAAACATCGTCGATAGTTAAGACGCGTTTGGACTTCTTCAATGCTCTCTTGCTTTATCTCTGTAATCGAGACGATTCGTAAATTTGTTGCGCCCTTAGTTAATACTAACAAGGACAGTAAGTTGCAAGCATTAAAGACACATTATCGGAATGACCTATGCTTAGCACCATGCTGAATGCCTGCTGTCGCTATCCAGCTACCTTTGTTTACATACTCACAGAGCAAAAGGAGCATACTTTGTCACTTTCTTTCCAGATGTTATTTATTAGGAAAAAAATATCTGTACAGCTACTCAAACGGTAAAGTAAACCCAACAATTTTGCTAAAAGAAGATCTTGAAACATTTTTTCCTGCACGTGCCCAATCTAATGCCCCAACTGCTTATCAAATCCTCACCCACCGGTAACCCTCATGAAACCCCGGTGTGTTTAAATAGATCACTTTAAAATAGAGCATTTTAGTAGCAAATCCCCCTTTTTCTCGAGACATTTTACTTAAGCTGGTATACAGGTTTGCTTTTTACAATGAAAATTTAATTTACTTTGTTCCAATCCCATTTTGAGAGTGCATTGAGCGCAAGATATTTGAGAATTCAACAGTTATTATAAACCCCTTGTTTTAATTCACAGTATATCCTGCCGAGTATTTCTGATTGGGGATTTTCACCAAGGCCCTGTTTTGTGTGATCGCCTTCAGACAGTGAGATGGCTGATGACCTGCGGTCTCAGGGCTTTGAAATCGTCACAGACGAAAATGGCCAAGAACTCGTGAAGCTTATGTTTATGGATGAAAATAATGAAACGTCCGGATATGCTCTGGTCTCCACCGAAGATGCTAAGAAGATAATGGCTGGAGAGGCCACACTGCAAAATGTCGTCGACGAGGAAGGCAAACAGGTCCTCACTCTTGTGCCAGTAGAACCGGAACTAACAACTGCGGTAAGGATTTATCAAATAAGGCTCTTTGATGAGAAATTTCTTTCGAATGCGATCACGACTTACTTTGGAATTTTTAACATTTGTTGTTCTATTATTCCTCAAAGCAAAATTTTCCTAGTCAATAGATGCGGCCTAGCATCATTTTAGGTTCCATGCTCGCTAATCCCGTTTTCAAATACCAAATTATTGCCTGCATGCGTCTGATGCCGCTTCTTCATTCTCGACCTTCTTTAACTCCTCTGGACTGTTAATACTGTCTAAAGAGTCACACAGAACGTTGCTATTCTGGAAACGAAATGTGCATTTGAGCATTTTGTTTGTGATTTTGTATCCCAACGCTCGGTATCGGTGATGGTTCTATACATCACTGGACGAAAATGGACTCCCTTGTTGATACGCTTGAGAATATTGGTACTGCTTTCACATCTGTCTGTTAACAAGATATTCGTAACTGGGTACCACTTTGCATGTGCCGTTGGATCGCGACTGGCTTCCTGAAATGCCAACTTTGGGGGCGATCGGTCTTTGGCGCCTCATCGATCAAATGCACACACCCGGACAAAACTGAGTAAACACTGGCCGTTAATCCAACGTTGAAGCGTCGTTACACAATTGCAATAATAGGAAAAGCAGTGTAAGAATGGAATATGCGGGAGTGTCCTTAACGAAAAAATGAGATGACATATTTCGGATAGATGTGTATCCTCTTTCCAAGTATGCAAGCGTGACGACAGATTGTCCGTCGAGGTCTACCCGTAAGTAAAGTGTTACTTAAGCAACTTGACCAGCAACTGAATAGAATAAGCTGTAAGTGCATCCACGAGGTGCGATGCGAAAGAATTGGATGATTACTCTATCTGTCATCTGATACTCAGCACTTCAAAGTACTTTATTATCTTGAATGTGTTCCCACATGCAAGCAGCATGTCGCAATTTGTCTTCCAGGACAATATTACCTCATTTTGTCAAACACATTACGCCCAAATTTTAAAGCCGAGATCGAAGTCCGTTGATCTCCATCTGTCCAGTAATACTTAAAATCTCACCCTTATGAACAGGGCTGTGACTGACTACTCTTTGTAATATTGAAAAACTCGATTACCTTATCTTATACCCGTCATCTTATTAAAGGCTACATAAGCAGCTCTTGCAGGCGATGATAAGCACGTCTTAAAAACGCTACTGCTACAAACGCCGCTAAGCGCTTCGGCGTGTCGAACACTCAATCGGGTTCTATGTTGGCGTAGCCACTCATGAGTGCTTATGTTCATTTGTTGGCATTATATTCATCTCAGCACTTTCGCAAGCTAAAGTTTGTCGTCCTTATTTTCGCAAAACTGGTGATGCTGTCTGTTTTGGCGCGTCCTTAAGTGAGCGTACATTTTTGGTCGACATTTGTTTTGCTCACTTGATGAATTTGTCCAATACTGAACTGGCACACCAGTGAAAACATCCTTCAAAATTTAATCGCATAAAAATACGCTTTTTAATACTGTCAGTTTTTATCAGTCATGCCGCATGTCTGTCACCTTCTCGGCATTGTTGGAAACTAATCATTTAACGTCATCCGTCCAAGCAATAAGATTATATCGCAATGGATCTCATTGATTCGTTTTTTTGCTGGTGTCGTGTTAGCCTTGAGCCCGATCATAAGATACATTTCATGCTGGCAGAAAATTTCTGGGACATGCTTTATGTGCATTTCAGGTGTAGACTCATATCTGCCTTTTTTCCGTAAAATACAATGTGCATACCAATTGGCTTTGAACATCTCCTGTCTCCTGGACTGCATTCAGTCAAGTCTCTGTACACGGACGCTTATTTTGGAAATCCACCGACGATCTAAAACTAATTTACATGTAGTTCTGTGAACTCGCACTTTATCAGTAATTGTGCTAACTGATATTACTCTTTTCATAAAGTGTTGGACAAGAAACTTTGTATCAGAATATTTATGTGGCAGGTTTTTAGCTGTTTTGGTTTTCTTCAGTCTGTTGCAATCAGAATGCTTCCTGTCGGTGTTGTCTTATATCTTCATCTCTTTCTGATTTCCTATATGTTGCCAGATTTCATTGAGCGTTTTTTGTCGGGCATGAGTCGGCGTTTTTGATTTCTTTAACCAACTGTTTTTGACGGCTCGGAGCACAGTTCCCTTTAGTCGACATGGCTTCCTCACTACTAACTCTGGATGTCAATCAAACTGACGTAGTTTTCATTAGACTGTCTGAGTCGATCGTACATAAATTTTTTTGTCCTACTCTAAGCATGTGCTCGACCAATTTTCGTCAACAACATGACGTAACTGTCAGGAATTTTGTTCGTCAGTAGGTTCTCCATCGTTCCCCATGCACGTTTTGGTACAGCTCTTGATTTTTATTACAGGGTTATCACTTAGTTGCGAATTATTTCCGTTGTCTAAGTTACATTATTGTAATCCGACTTACCACGGGCGAAAGATCGTGGTTTGTCGAAATTGACTGACCCCAATTCGGATCTTGAACTGTGAGACTACTACTGGCAGTAGTGGCCTAATATCGGAGGCAAAAACAATTTACTGCAAAATTTTAATCTTGAAATCGGGGCAAATGTTCCAATTTTTCTTAACCTTGTAACCACAGCCTTTCCGGTGCAGTCGGTAAGTCACCATTCAACCCTCCAGTACTGTCTCTGTATGCTAAACCAACATGCCTCATTCCGGTACATGTACGGCGATAAAGGAAAAACTCATTTTTTGGCCTTTAAGTGTTTCTATCACGTGTACGTAGCCGTCGTTGATGTCGAAGGATTGTGGGATGGAATTCCGTTTTTCCCTTTTTGCCTTGGGTTACCATATTAACTCATACACAATTTCTGATTACACGTACGAGTCTACATGCGTTCCTTCTAGTTTTCTTACTGTCAATGTCGGTCATACTTCTTTAGGCGAATTGGTGTTTTCTCTTGAATGGAAGATATGCATCATAATTGTAATGCCGGTGTTGGGTGAGTACAGTGGCCTCTTAACGAAATGGAAATGTTGTATGAAACGTAAAGGGGGACCAAACATGTGTGTCATCCGTGAAACGGCCGTTTTTTGTCGTGTCAGACAATGCTCGGTCTCCAGTGTCCTGCCCGGAAGAGTGGGATGCGTCCTGCCGCGTAGTCTATATGTCGTTATAATGAGTTTGTCAAGGAATGTAAGCATCTTCTATTCCATGGTCAGCAAGCCATGGCCCTCACAGCCTGGTGTGCGCCAGAAGTTCTCTGACTGCTGGTCCCCTGCCGATAGATGCGCTTGCGCGCCCGCTGGGCGTACAGATCGTGAGCATGGTTGCCCATTCAGTCTCATTATTCTAACTCGTGGTGCTATTGTTGTTGGGTAAAATCCTTGTCAAATGTTTGTGGTAGTGCGCCTAGGCGCGGGTCCGGCCGTGCCAACCACCTGCGCCTTCCCTCAACTCCGGTCTTCTGGATTATGTCATGACGCCGCGCCCAGGTAGGAGGGCGGTGAGAGTGCGGTAGATGCTTCGCAAGTGTACTCTCATTATTGAATAATTCACGCGCAAGTCACCTGGCTGTGGAGCACACGATGATCATCATCGGGCACGACGGTCGAACTGTCGCATAATGACTTTAACACTCATCAGACCACCGTCAAGTTTTAAAATTTGTAACCGTCGGTGCTGCTACCTGGCAGAATATTTCGGCTCTTTGGACTGGGGGACTGGCTGTGGTGTTAACTTTTCATGTGACCTTATGGCAACTTACCGATGTGAAGTCCGACTGAGTGGTCTGCTTTGAATCGTTTGGGTAATCAGTACGTGTGTGGTACAGGAGAGGCGTGGACAGAGTAAGTGGTCATCTACAGCACTCCAGTTCAGCTACCGTTGTTTCACACTTGTATGGCCATTGGCCCACGACTGGTTTGTTACTGCCGCCCAAGTTCCATCTACCTTATTCGTCACTCGTCGCCGGAGAACCCGACTGATTTGAAATACCAGCAGAATCCTGTTATTTTTCGTGCAGGACACATTATTTTGCGACTTCACTGTCCACGCCTCCTAATGTGTTCTTGTCTAATTTTTTGAAGGAACAAGAAGATGGAGCGAACCCCACCATGACGGCTGATGGAGCAGATGGGGAGCCGGCCGTTACTGCTGCTGGTGCTGCTGCTGAGGATTTTGCTGCGTCTGAGCCCACCGCCGTTGACCAAAAAACCACTGAACCAGTGCTCGCTGCAAAATCTCCAGCTGATGCCAACGCAACCACGGCTGCCGCAGCGAAACCAGCTGAAAGCCACACTGCGGCTGCTGCTGCTGATGATGCGGTGGTAGCCAGTGGCGAGGCCGACGCAATTGCCGCCACCGACGAAAATGTTGAACAGTACACTATCACTGAGCAGACAGCAATTTTAAACGGCCAGCCCATTCGCATGGTCTCTCTCGTTGACACCGCTGGCAACGTTCTTGACCAGAAACACGGCCAAGTGGGTGAACAGGTAGTGATTGAGCTGCATGGCCAGGCCTTTGTGTACGAGATGCGAGGCCCCATAGATGGGGATGAGCCAATCACGGTAAGTGTGCGCTGCTGCTGCTGCTGCTGCCGTTTTGACATTTAACTGGCGAGGAGGACATTTATCCACGCACCCTTTATTTTCTCTTGCAGTCTACCCTTCTAGTCTCGGCCGCCGAAGCCGAGGAGGAGGCGGCGGAGGGCACTCCCTCACAGCAGACCGCAGCGGGTGACGCAGGCACAGGACATGTGCAGTGGACCGCCGAGGCATGTGTTTTCGAATTTCTTTCATCCCTGCATGACACCTTAAATGACTGGGAGTTTTTAGGCCATGACTCGGCATCCGACTCTGGCCTGCGATGGCTTGCGCATACGCGAGGGGCACATGCAGTTGGCTAGAGACACCGTTAGGCATGCTGTTGTGCCAAAGTCATCTTACCTGCGTCGCCATTCCCGCCTCACCCCCCTAAGTTATTCATTTCGACCACCTCCAGACTTTCCGTGCGTCGTTGGGCGATGAGTGGATTAAGCGCATGCGCCTTATAACCAATCACAATAGAGACTTCATCGGATCTGACATTCTTCTCCTTATCCGCTCTCTATCGTTATTTAGTTTTTGGAGCTCTGGTGAGCCATACCATCCTCTGTTTTGCATCAGGCTCAAATATTATGCTGAAGACGCAATACTTCTGTTATGACCGGAGACACCCTAAAGTACATAATCTCTAGATTATTATTATTCTGTAGCATACGCGTTCGTTGGTTCAGGCTTGAACCCTAAAATTTGAAGTAGCGACTTTGATGGACCTTTTAATCGCGCATGTTTTAATTGTTTCCACAGCCTTTAGAAAGTTGCGCTTTTTATGACCGATTCCTCCAAATGTAAGTACCACTAAAAGGGTCTCTTGCATGGCTCGGGTGGGCTATGTACGACTGCAGATGGAGTGCGACCCACGCACTTAGAAGGCGTTTGTTTCAAGATGGACTCGAATCAGTAATCTCCTAAACCCCTCTGCTCACTATTATCACTGCTTCGAGTGGCAGCCGTGCGAACTGTCCAATAATGTCTTCTTCCTGACTTGCAAGGCAGACGCTTTTGTCATCATTACCTGTCGCGAAGACTGTCAGTTCAGCCTTGCCGGCCAGACAGACCGCGTATTGCACGCGTAGGCGGGCTGTTTGTCGTTATCGTTCACTGCGTCCGCGTCCGGTCCTCCTGGCACCGTCTTGCCACCGGAGCAAGGTGGGTGAGGGAAAAGATAGTGCGCCAGTCGCTGCGCAAGTCTGCCCCCCCCCCTCCGATAAAATGGTTCACGTGCAAGTCACCACTTCTGGACCGATCTCGTGGGACGAGGGGGGGGGGGTGGACGTCGTAGGTTGCGACGGTCGAACTGTATACGTAGGACCTAGGCCTGATCTCGATCAGTCGGCTGGTGCATTAGAGAGAGAAGAGAGTTAGGCCGACGTTCGAGAGTCCGTCCGCACGGCATACTGATTCATTCCTCATCACAATAAATCCGACACGTTTAAATCCATTGCATCGCGCCCAGTGAAAGGCTGCCAACGGACGGCATGACTCGATTTTGCCCAGGCTGCAGTGGCTCCTTCCCAGTAGGGGGCGTTTGTGGCATTCTCACCTATGCAAGATCCTGGTCACCGTTATTGTAACCCAGTGCACATGAAGTGGGTGAGACAGGCCGTGTGTGGCACGCGTAGACGGGCTGTCCGTCGTTGTCAGTCACTGCGTCCGAGTCCGCGTCCGGTCGTCTTGCCACTGGAGCAAGGCGGGTGAGGGAAAAGAGAGTGCGCCAGTCGCTGCGCAAGTCTGGCCTTCTTATAACATGGTTCACGTGCGAGTCACCACTTCTGGACCCATCTCGTGGGATGAGGGGAGTGGACGTCGTAGCTTGCGACGGCCGAACTGTGTACGTAGGACCTAGCTGGCGCATAATACGTGTCTAATTCTTGTCCGATTGTTTTTTTACAGGCTCAGCAGTCGGAAACAGCCGCTGAAAATTCTGAGATGCCGGCTGGACAGCAGTTTACCCTAACCGAGGCAGTTGCCATCGTGGATGGCAAGCCCATGCAGACTGTCATTCTGGAGGACGACAAGGGCAACCTGTTGGACCAGAAGCAGGGCCACGCGGGCGAGCACGCGATCATTGAACTAAACGGTCATTCTCTGGACTACGTCTTCCTCGGACCCTCGGAGACGGGCGAACCCATTACGGTAGATCTCCCTCGGATATTTACCGTGACTGTTACCTCTTTTGTCTCCAGGATTGATGCGTAGTCATTCGTAGTAGAGGCATATTGAGCAAGTTAGGCTGAGATTCTTTGGCCGAGACAACCTACTTCTCAAATCAGCTACCAACTGTCAGTCAGAAGAAAGGTCACGAACGTCGCACAAGAACCTTTATAATGCACACGGCAAAGTTTTACCGCGTTAGACAGAACAACCGCTCTTCAAAAGAGGACATACCTTGGTTCACGAATTATTACTTATTTATTAGCTGGGAAATAATTTATTTTGTCGAAAATCAAGTCAGGAAATGACTTTATGATAAGCCAATTAATGAGGATCTAATATAACTGACAGCAGAGAAGTAAGTTACAGTACGAGAAAATAATTAAAAACAAGAACATGTACAACGTACTAATACTTTGCTGATTGTCCTTTTGTATGTAAAACGGCTGTAGGTCAGGCAGGTATAAAAAACTTTCGAGTTGTCTATTGTGGAGTGGTCTATAAAACTATTATGCACGAAATCGAACTTCTCCTGCATTGAGCAATGTTTTTTTGTCCTAATTGCTTTTTCACTAATGCAGAGAGATTTTTTTGATCGAATTAAAGTCCGGACTATTAGCAGGAATAAAAATAGTTGGAAGGCCGCTGATGGAAAGGCCGCCTGCGGTCTAAAAGGATTATAGTCGTAGACTAAATAAGAACCATATCTTATTTGAGCTCTGAATAGGGACATTATCTTGCAGCATTACGGTGCCCATTCGACGTCGGTGAATTGCGATGTAACTGAAGGCATCCTTTACGATGTCGACGGACGCCTTGTTATTGATGGTCTCCGTTGTCGACCGCCAGATTGGTTTCTCTCTGAACTTGATGGCCATCTGGACCATCAGGCGTCGACAGTTCCCGAACGTTACTATCGACACAGTGTCTTCTCGGGGAAAGTCCTTCCCACGATCTCGGAGGCTTGTCTAAAAATAAGGCTTTACCACAAGAGAAAGTGCTCTTCCAGATTGAAAGTCTAGTGTACTTTTAGGCAAATAAAAAATTCTCTAGTCGGTTTCCCACTAAAAATTGCTTTGCGTGGTGTTTTGCCAGTGGAGGCCGAATTCATTCGTCATCTTTCTGATTGTGCGCAGAGAAAGCATTGATAAATGTCCCATGTGAATAGTCTTAAATGCCATATTACGACGCTCCTTATTGCACTAGGAATAAAATCGTCGTCTTGCCTGCTTGTGGGTCGTTTTACTATAGTCACTGTGCCATTTTTAATAATTCGGAGAGTTACTTGCCTTATATTGAAAATATTAGCTGACGACTCGCATGACAGCCCTTCACCTGTCAATTTCCGTATGCGCTCAAAGTCAGCATCCGGTGGGAACTGCTTTGACGCCCTTATCGCACGAGCTAACACTGAAAGGTGACAGCATGTCGCAGGTACTCAGTATATAACTGTTTGTGCCTTATACTTTTCAGTGTGGTAAAAAAAGTACTGTAACACAAGTGTATTACTGCGTTCTATGACACAAAACGCTACAAGTTTGTGAAACACGACTTTTAAATCTGATTCTATCCTCTGCCTATTGAAAACAATGCGATTTCTCATACCTGCCTTCACTTGATTTTCCTTTGAGGTGAAACCAGATTTTCTGGTCCCAGAAGGGATTTGCCACTTCCCATGAATATATCAGTGTTCTTTTATAGCACACCGCGCACAAACAGGTTTTAACCCGGAATATTAATCAGTACCAGGAGAAGTACGATTTCGCCTAAGCTCGGCCTGCTTTCCTTCCATAAAACAAACTTGAAATAAATTCTTGAATAAATAACCTTCTGTGCCTTAGGTCTATCCAACAAAAAATGACACCAAATGTATGCTGCATTATCCACTCAATTTTCGATTACGACATTTCATGAGTTAGGTCATCTGCTACACTACGAGTACTAGCACCACTGCCACTGCCTTTCACACTACTACTACTACTACTACTACTACTACTACTGCTACTACTACTACTACTACTACTACTACTACTACTACTACTACTACTGCTACTACTACTGCCACTGCAACTACTACTACTAACACTGCAACTACTACTACCACCACCACCACCAGCACCACCATAATCGTTAGCACGGGGGCCTAGTGTTACAACTTCTCCAGGTTATCTTCTAACCTGATAGTCATACTTTAGAGCCTCTGTTAATCATCATAAATGTGTCTTTCGTTGTCCTCCGTCACCTTCCCAGACTGTGCTCGTTGTTGCCGCCGATGAGGAAGGCCAAGACGGTGAGATGCAGGACGGAGGTAGCTTGGTTTCGGAGAGCGAAGCCGGTGTGACCGCAGCCAACTGGTGTCCTCAGGGTCTCTCACAGGAGCTCTATGCCAGCCTCCGTCTAAAGGCTGAGGCCATAGTAAATGAGCGTCTTCAGTCGCGCATTGAACTCTCATATCCACACTCCCGACCTGAGCCCTATCACCGCAAATTGGGTCCCTACGCGGCCTACCAGGAAATGGTAGAGCTTGTCAAAACCTACAAGGCTGGCGCTAGCCAAGGCGAAACCCTCGAACGCTACGAAATGCTGCGTACCTATGCCAAAATCTTTCGCTCCTCAGGACCTCAGGCTCGACCACTGACCGTTTTCGAGGTAAGTGCGTTCGTTAGTGGTTCCCCGTGTCCGATCTCTCCTGACCACTCAACCCCTTTTCTTCTCCTTCGCCGTCTAGATGGTTGTCAACGAAGTTGCCGCTCAGCTGTGTCGATTTAAGCCGGGCCTCCTGTTCCACAAACGTGAACTCTTCCATCTGTCTAAGGAGATTGCTGAATCCTGTCGCGTGGAAATCGAGGCCGTACAAGCACAGTTAGCCGCCGGACCCTTTGTCACAGGCCCTGCCGTTACTCAGCAGCAGCAACAACAGAGTCAGTCAGCTGCCCATGCCGGTGCACAACCGTCCCAGGAGAGTGGCGCAGCGGTGAGCGGACAAGTTGCCAACTCCCAACTGGCGCTTCTTGAGTCCCGCGGCCTGACCGCCATTCAGCCGACTAGCAGTGCCACCGCGTCGTCTGCCGTCGCCCAGCAGGCCATCGTCGCCAGCAACGCCATCCAGACGGCTGAGTCTGGTGCCAGCGCCGGCGTCCTGTTGGCTTTTAGCAAGGACGGCACGACGGCAGTTGACCAGCAGCCACTGACGATTGTCGGTCAGGGGGCCAGTCCCATTGGTCTGCCGACTATCCGTGGCAAAATGCCCATTGGAAATAGCACGTGAGTTGGCGCCCACTCGTGTCGCATGTCATGACCTGGCACTGCGTGATGCTGTGGCCAGGTGCCTTTTGGCGAAACAGTGGACCTTGTCCGTGGGATATTAGAGATTATAGCGACTTGACCCACCTTCACTACTGTTATTTTGACTAAGATTTCGGTCGGTCACTCTCGCTATACTTCAATCTCTTTTCTTGCTGACTCAAATAGCCCAACCCTGCCTGACTACATTTTGACCCTGATAATCGCTTGTCTCAGCGGCACTTTGAGCAGTGGGGTATTGTTGTTGTCGTACGGTTGTAGTGTTTTCCTGGTTTTGCCGGCCCATATCCATGGTGCGTTTTTGTTTTAAGTAAGTCCGGTTACTTCTCATCTTCAAATCATTTCACGTGGTTGTGAGTCATTCTTTAAGAGATCGCCAACGATGATGCCCATCAGAATCTCCTTCAAGCGTAACACGAAGTTTTGGCCCGTGTGTTAGGCCTGCCACCTGAAATAATCCCCTGTTTGCGCTATCCTCATGAGTAGTGCCACACCGCACCGTTTGAACATCAAACTTTTTTTTCACCGTCAAACACCGATCCCCACTTTTCCGAAGCCCACAGGTCTCTGTTCTCCGCCTATTTCTTACACCGTCCTCAAGTGCAATGGCAGTCAGTCTTGACTCGCAGACCTAATTCTTTTCATTTTCTTCATGCAGGCTACAACACTACCTTCCGAGTATGCCAACTGTGAGGCGGGAATTGGCCTATAAGGTAACTTTGTGACGTTTAAAAATAACCCCCTCCATCCAGTTGTAACACACATTCAGCGAATAGTTCTTCCCAGCCTCATTACTGCCTGTTGTCGACTTTGTGTTTGCAACTCCTGCGGACTTTTCTTAAATGTTCACAAAGCCTGGTTAATAATTTTTCAGTTAAAATTTATACAGTAGATGTGCCAACTCATGAAATGTTAACCGAAATTCTGAAATGCGTTTTAGACTGAAAAAGATTATTTAAAGCAGGGTTGTAGTATTAATCACCTTGCAGCATAATGTCAAGATAATCCAGTTATTTTAGCATGTCCACATTTGAACGAGCTTCTTTTCGGCCGCCTGCAAAAACGACACTAAAACAACCACTTAAGTAGCATGAATTTTCCATTGATCTTCGGTGCCCCTACAAATTCACATATATTTCATAGAAAACATGTACAAAATATTAATTGTCTTTCTCATTTGGTAGAAAATCACGTCTTCAAATTTTGTACTTGAAGGAGGGGTATAATTCGGTTTTAAGAAACTTTTCCAGTTCCCGAATAATTTCGAACCCGACCTGCCGTTACACTAGCATTCAGGGTTTCCAAACTACAGGCCACAAATTTTCCGTGTACGGAAAATCATACATTTCTATACGCTGTTGAAAGGAGACCATATGGGGTTGATAAAATTTGGCGGTGGATTTGAACTATATTTTACACCTTAGAAGCAGCATTAGTAAATGAAGAGACACGATGTTTTATGAACAGGCATCTCACGGCCTTAAAAATATCATGGCTAGAAGCTTTCTTGAAGCCAGGTTATACCCTTTCTTCAAGTATAAAATTTGAAGAAGAAATAATTTTCTACCAAATGGGTAGAAGGATGAATATTTGTTGTGCATGCTTTCTGTAAAATATATTTGAATTTATAGAAGCATCGAAATTCAGTGAGAAAAACTCATGCTACTTAAGTAGCCATTTTCTACAAAGTGCGGATTTTTCAGGCGGCCGGAAGGAAGTTCGTTCTAAAGCCGGAATCCTAAAGTAACTGGATTACCATGAGATTATGCCGCACAATAGTATATGTAAACCCCACTTAAGTAATTTTTCGTGTCGAAAACTCATCTCAGAATTTCGGTTAACACTTCATGAGTTAATACATCTACTGTACCTCCTGTGCTTGTGGGACAAAATCTCTAGGCGAAAACGAGCTCTTATCCTTGCCACTCTCATGACATCTCGGCACCTTATTATACGGAGTAAACAAACATCACGTCATGGGAAACCGTAGGAAAATAGTTATTAGGCAAAAAATCGCCCCCCCCCGCGGGGTAATTCGCATCCAGGGAAACCGGCATCTTTTCGGAGATTAGAGTCGTCCCTGCCCCATCCCATCCTGTGGCGCAAATTCCGGAGCGGTAAAGCCCGAGTTCGAATCTCAGTCCATACCTGGTCTTGGGTCACAGCGCTTTGCAGAAAAACGCTGACCAACATGGGCTGGGGGGGGGGGGGTCCAGACGTGAAGTCCCTTCTCTCTCCCACGCCATTATATCCTTCCGCATGCAGCCGATGTACGGTTCGTGTGTGACACGTATAGACTGACCGCCTAGTTTCGTCAGTCGCTGCGTCTCATCTCATCAACAATTAACAAACAGACTCAGACAAGTGACGACAGCAAGAGAGAGAGAGGGAGGAAAGAGTGATACCAGCACCGGGAACCCTTCCACGCAGCACATCCTCGCATTCCTTACTATAGTAAATTTAGCGCACTGGAATCAACCACTACACACTAAAAACCGTGACTGAAGGTTTCCAGTAGACTGGGTAAATTTGGTTCTCACTAGAGTATTTTGGAGTTTCTGGATGATCGACAGGGCACAGTGGCTCCTGAATGTAGCCCTTATGGCACTCGTCTCTATAACCGCCTGGTACATGCGGGCGGAAGCAGGTCCTTTCCACGCACGTAGACGGGCTGTTTAGCTTTATCAGGAATTTCTCCCCGCACCCACCGGTCGTTTTGACATTGTCTCGCTATCAGGGCGAGGTAAGTGAGGCGAGAGTGAGGTAGGGCCTGTGTAAGTCTGCCTCACGGACTCTGCGTCCACTCTGCGGGACACGCCGTGTACGTCGTCGCTTGCGACGGTTAGTCAGCCGCGTATGCCGTCAACAAAACAGCCTATCAGTCTTTTTGGCACACACACACTGGCGAGTAGCAGCTCCCGCATTTCAGGGCCCATGATGCTCCCAACTTCTTCCCTTTCGTTTTCCATTTGTCAGCCCTGCGTCATGAGCGACATGGGAAGTGCACCTAGTTGTTTAGCGTTTGCCATGTTGCCTCATCGATGCACTACTTATGGCCTCTTCTGTCTGTAGCTTGCAGCTTCGGAAGAGGAGGCTCTGCGGCTTGCTGCAATAAGCGTACTCTCCGACATACCCAACATGGACATCAAACCCAAATCAGACTGCACCAACATTGAGCGCGCCTGTTGGGAACAGGCGGTGGACCTGTCAGCCCGCGCGGACTCGCTCATCGCCGCCGCCGCCGAGCCAAGCAACGCGGCGGCTGCTGGGCCGAACGCCGTCGCCAACCTGCTTGTTAACGATGCCCAACGAGTGGACAGTGTGCGTGAAATGGCTGCCCTCTATGGGCGCACCCTGATCAGCGGGACTGCTGCCGCCGTAGCGGCGCAGCAGCAGCAGCAACAACAGCAGCTCCTCAATCCCTACATCCCGCCCCCTCGCTCACCTTCCTTGCCCGTGCTCACGCCCTACGAAGTGGCCTGCAACGAGGCAGCCGCCTATCTGGCCGCCGGTCAGCCCGCGCTGTTGACTCGGCGTCGCGATCTGGTCGAACTGGCGCGCAAGGTTGTGCGCAATTCTGGCTTCCAGTTTCCCCACACACCCAATATGGACCGTGGGTGAGTGTTTCACGTGGAGTCTTAATTTTTCCTCGACTTTACCGGTCTGGTGGCCGTCACTACCATGATCAGTGACTGGTTAGTTGAACTCCTAGAGGACCCTCACTGCTCTAGGAAGGGGGCGGTGGAGCCTATGTACAAATTTGGGGCAACGATTGAATACCTAGGCCCAAGTGTTTTGTTATAACATACCTACTTGTCCCATTTAAGTAGGCATTTTCAACTCTCAAAATTTGGGCGACTTGCGCTGCGTCGTCTTGCCTACCTTTCGGACTCTCCTGATGTTCTTATAGCAAAACTAGGTTAAACCGAATAGAGATATGCTAAGGCGCGGTGTCAATCCACACGAATCAAGCTAAAAACCACTTATTTCGTAATGAGCTATGTAAAAAGTTCTATCTATTCCTCATTTTGTGCTAACGTCACCTGATTCTCTTTTTTAGTTCCGGCGGTCCAGGGGGCTACAGGTTATACTGTGCCGATCAATTGATGGAATTGGATCTCTCCGCTGCCGAACAGTTACTCTTAGATCCTTTGGAGAGAACCGAGCACGAAGACAATCTGCACTCCAATAGCCCCAAGTCGGAGTCGACCGAAGGTACCGTCTAGTTTCGTGCCTCTACACCTTCAATTTTCAATTTCCCAGTTTCCCTGCATGTTCATTTTTTGTGTCGGCCTGTCATCCGAAGCGTGCATTGGAAGCTTTTGCGAGGGTCGAGTAAAGGCGGAAGGGGGGGGGGAGTAAGGTGGCTTGCCTAACTGAAACGTCTGAGATGGTTCCCTATTTTCCTATTTCGTGGTATTGTTAATAAAGTGATGTATGACAATAGGGTATCGAAAAAGACGAAGGGGGTTGGAATGGTCATTTCCGGCTTCTTAGCCGCCATCGGCCAGTCATACCCAATCCCGCGTGTGGGGCACCTGCGATTAGAACCCAGGATCTTTGGTCATTGAGCCGCGGGCCTGTTGTCCTCTCGGTCGTGACCGCCAACACTTTTAATGCCCCCGGGTCTTTGGGTTCGATCGCTTCATCTTACCCCCTTTTCTCGGCCTTGACTGTGTTTTGGGTGCTAGCTGGCGAACATTGTTATGGGCAGTGTCACTGACAATTCCGCAGGAAACCGGGACGGTCATATCTCGTTCACTTGTACTGGATTACATCACGCCTGATCTATTCAGCATCGATGGTGTTGAGGATAGTGATTCACCGTGCACAACGGTCAGCAGTAGCGCCCTAGGAGACTTTAGCCCATTCTCTTCCTAGGCCAGCAAGACCAATTACAGGGGGCCCGAGAACCTCCTCTAGGTCTTGACGGACTGTGCCGAACCAGCTTGTGAGGCGACCTCACCTCACGGTGCCCAAGTGAGTGCAACATAGAACATGTCCAGATAACCTCAGTCGTTTTTTTGGATAGTCTACGATATCCTCGCGTTGCCTCCGTAGCCGGCGTCAAATATCTCATTGAGGGTACGTTTTACTCGAAGGATCGTTCTCAGACAACGCTGGTCGCGACCTCCCATTTTCACACGTTTTCCACTCCTGCAGTTGGGCCTCCACAAGTGTAAATGAGGACTGGCCAGGCGGATGGCCGGCATATGCGCATTTTTACGCCGACTAGGATATCGTTGCGAGTCCATGGATGCTTTTCAAAATCGCACGAGCAGCATCTGCTGCAGCGATGATGTCATCTGTACACTACCTTCTTAGCGGTAACTTGACCCCCGAGGCATGTACAACCGTCGTTTTCTTTGGACTGGCGGCCATTTTTCACGAGGAGAACCCTCTCTTACTTGCAGCTGGAACGTTTCCGGATTATAGCCGACCGACTTCACTACCTTTGTCATCCGAAACACGGTTTTCTGTGGGTTTTCACATCTTTTTTGCCGGCAAGACTAACTGATGCCCGGCTACTTGCCGTCTTGGGCCAGCCGCACTGTTCAGGAAAATCCTACTACCTGATCACGTACCTCTTGCGAGGACTGCATCCAGCGAAAGGAACACCCACATGTTCCATAGCATTTTCCCTCCGAAAGGATGGCCAATAACTATTTGTTTGCAACGTCTTGTGTTAGAACTGTCTTCCTGCCATTGTCACGGAGCTTGTGGCCCGTGTAGCTGTTATTATTACATAATTTTACTAACCTCGTGCGCTACCTCACTTTATGGGCGTTTGAAACCTTTTTTTCAGGCGAGTGCCCGTCTCTAGACCTTTCCTGTGAGGAGCACAACAACATTATTGATGAAGTCGCCATCTACGCGGCAAGTGGAACCGATAGCCTCAAAAAGGTTCGAATTCTAAAGTAAGTACTGCCCATATTACCTTCTCTCTTACCCACAAAAACATCCATGTCCATTGCTTTATCGGGCGTCTTACTGTTTTTTTTGTCTGGTGGACGTAGAGGGGTAGTGTTTTAGCCTGCTTGGCCCGTTTCCCCCCTAACTCATTCTCCTCCCTACACTGCAGTTTAGCGGACTGTTCATTCACCGGCCTCATCCCTCTGCATTTGAATTTCTGCATAAACCTGGTGGAACTCAACCTCTCCAACAACTGCCTCCATGCCATACCCCGCTGCTTGTACTTGCCCAAACTGCGGCGCCTGAACATCCGGGGCAACCCGATGCTTTCGCGTTTCTGCCGCATTGAGGGACCTCCGCTTGTGGAACAGTTCGCCCGACTCGTCAGTCTTGAACTGGACCCGGACTTGAAAGACGTGAGTTCTCTGGACACACGCAAACATAGTTTGTACTTGATGCGCAGTGTAGACTGGACTTTATGTGGGGTGGGGGGGGGTGTAAGTGGTGACTTGAACTGTTGTGTGGTACCTTGATGCAGCATCAATTTATTCCATTTCCGCTCACTTCCTGCGGAAGGATCAAGTGAAGACTAGTCGAAATGGACTTTGATTCTTTAGAAGGGGTATCACCGACAAAGTCTCCGTTTTCTTTGTCGGTAATACCCCTTCTGCCTATATCATGCGCCGCTGTGCGGCTGCTGGTTGGGCGCGAGAGAGAGAGCCCGTAAGGCACAACGGAACGAGTGAGTTCCGTAAGAACGATCGGTGAGCGCCCCGTACCATTTGGTCCTTTAGCTTGCCAAGCGTTTGCCACCCAACTGCTGGCCTCTTTACGGACTACTTGACTCGGCCTCTACAGACGCCGACAGCGCACCCGCGGCATTAGGGAGGAGCACCCATCGCAACCATGTTGTTGGGCCTAAGGATAAGTTTATGCCGTTAGTCAGCTACTCTCCAAGCCGCGACTTTTTTGACTCTGTGATGGCTCTCCCACCCACAGCAGTCTACTTGTATTGAAAATGGTCGAATTCAGTCACTCTTCCGCTTACCCTGTTCTACAGCCGTGACTTAGTCACCTTAACGGTGAATCGACCATTTCGTCTAGGAAGCATGATTCTCGCATGACATTCTCAGTTTGCGAGATCCGAGTCGCCCTTATTCCACCCTGGTAAATGTGCAGTGAAATACTGGTCCTGGATGTGGCATGCGCAGATGGATCATTTGGTTTTGTCAGTCCCTGCTCCCACGTTCATCTGTGGTGTTCTTTCTCTTGCCATCGGATCCAGGTTGGTGAGGTAGGTGTTGCGAAAGTCACCGCTGCTGCGCCCACCGTCTGGGGTTTGCTGTGAATGTAGTTATTTGCGGGATGACTGAACTGTCATCATGCTTGGGGCATCCACTTTCCTGATTGACTGGCACCGGTCATTCGTGCATACTTGACTTTCTTAAATCGTTTGAGCGCCTATCAGTCTGACCCTAAAAATATATGCACACTCTTTCAGCTCCTGAAGCCGCAGGCGCTTGCCTACCTCTGTCCCCATCTGAGCTCTATCAACGGGGAGGAATTTCACGAGGAGGCCTCCGAAGACACCATCAAGGCCGCCCAGTCCGCCAAGCAGGAATTAGCTGCACTGGTGCGTTCTTTGTAGTCTTTCGCGCTACCTTCCAATTAGCAGAAACATTGCTCCAGCGTTTTACACTAAATTCTTCCCATTCTTCAGA
>CACRXP010000041.1:1275706-1295835 GCA_902702965.1 Spirometra erinaceieuropaei | reverse complement strand
ATGAACCCGCCTACCGTAAATGGCTTTTTGTATCTCAAATCATCTTGATAAACACAAATAACAACATCAGATGCATGACATGCCTCGTCCAGATTTCGACCGCGACATTTCATGAGTTAGGCCACCTACTGTAATTTCCTTACCTTGGCGCTTCCCTACTGCTGTCAATCACTCAGATAACATCGTCGGTCCGGAAGACCGGATATTTTTATCGAGACCCATTTGGCCATCTTAATTCTGTCATTTGGGTCACAAACTTAATTCTTGTCAGCTGTGATCGGGATTACTGGAGGGCGCCTGGGACTGGCATTAGCCTGTGGCCGACAGCCATCATTACGCGGTCTGGCGTCCTTGCTCAACACCCCGCGGCGTCAAGGTCATTCGCCCTCCGCGCGTCCAGACGCACTGGTCACACAGTCTGCCCTACTGCATTATATGCACATTTAGCCTCTCTCAGCCGTGCATGCCACACTTCGGATAATGCAACGTGCTTGGACACAAAGGCATTTGAACCTCCTCCGAGCCTCTCTCTCTCTCAGGCATGACTGCACACCCTTAATACACGCTCTAGCCTCGCCTACCGACTACTGCCGCCCGAGATTTGTACACCATAAAACTCCTCATTCTGCAGCTGCGATCTTATCGTCTTAACCAGGATTTGGTCCTGGGATTGTAGCTTTCTCGGCACACTCTTTAACATGGCTGCCACAAACCTGTCTGCCGTGGTGACAGTCGTAGACCGGGATTGTAAGGAAGAACCTGGACGTTCACATATCATCTGGCAGTGCGGCCAGCTCTGTGAACGGCTCTCTAGCTCTACTTCTTCATTCATACTTGACGATGCGACTGGTAGACAAACAAATTTCTCCGTTTAGACCTTGCCAGTGCTTTACACTGACGGCCATGGTGATGATGACCTCCCCCCTCCCCCCGTTTCACGTTGTTTCCCATCGCACTCTTATTTTCAGGCTCGCAGAATTGCTGAAGAATTCCTGGCGCCCAAGGTTGTTGACGAGGAAGAGGATGAGGAGGGCGCTGGAGGGGGTGAGTCGACCTACCACCACCGAACGGCTAGCGAAAGTGAACAGGCCGATGAGGATGCCGATCTCGAGGACTCTGAAACCGTGACCGCCCCAAAACCGAAAACAGTCGCCGCCGCCGCCAAGACCCCGGCAAGTACGGTTGACTCTGACACAGGCGTGAAGCCGGAACCGCCTTCTGCTGACGATAATAAACTGCCTTCTACCGAGGCAGATGGCGCCAAACAGGGAGATGAGGAGGCCGAGAAGAAGCGAGCCGCCGAGCAGGCCGCGGTCGCAGAACGGGAGGCCTTGGCTGCAGCCAGTAACATGGCTCTCCTGCCAGACGAACCGCTAGATAAGTTGTCCAACATAATTGGCATGGCTTTGCAGCATGGGAAGACTGTGATCTACTCAGTCATTCGCACTGCTGCTCGCCAGCCCAACGGCGAGCTCATACCGGTGGGCAGCAGTCTTTCAGGCAGCGCTGTGAACGGCCTGGCCGCGGCAGATGGCAAGTCCGGACGACGCCAGACTGATGGTAGGCATTAATCCGCCCCGCCCCCCTAGTGTATTTCCTGCTGTCTGCGTGGAACTCCTTAAAACCTTCCTTTCCGCGTCCTTTATAGAGGGAGAATCCAGTGAGTCTGAGGCCAGTCCTTCGGAGACACAATCGCGCCGATCGTCCTCCGCCGCCGGTGCTGCTGGTCGTTTGCCCACTGGAGGTGCTGTGATTGGCGCCCGCCGACCCGGTCTTATTGGCAAGGGCGCGACAAAGCGTCGTGCATCCGCTGCTGCTGCGGCGGCGGCTCGTATGAAGTACGCTGAAGACTCGGACGATCTGGGCGCCTATACGCCGCACTCAGGTGTCTACGGCGATCTGGATGAGGAGGCTGAGGAGAACGAGTCACCTCAGCCGCCCAAACATCACACCAGTTGGGAGCCTGGCAAACGGGGTCGCCCTGCGCTTACGCAGTCTCAACGGAAGTGCGTTTGCTGTCATCCCCATCTTCTCCTATACTTGTCCCGCGCACGCTTAGTTGTTGGGCTCGAATTGGCTCCCTTCAGTGCTTTGGCACGTTTAACCAGAGCTCCTGGGATTGTCTGAGTACCCGGTTAAACCGTGGTCGCCTCATCGGACCGTACTCACATGAGGCGTCTTGATTGGGTAGATAATTATACTTAGTACTTTTAATTGAAGAGGCTCGTCTCCATCCATCCGGCAGGATTGTACCGGACATCCGCGGACGAAGTTTTCTGGAATGGCTGGCAGCATTCGTAGTGTCGCTACGACCCGTGACCCATTTTGAAGGTAACCAACTTGGCAGCTCGGGGTCTAGCCATGTCCAAGGATTGCACCGCTGTATGCCTCGTGGCGAGTCTTCCTTGAAGGCTCCTCTCATCTCTCCGCTACCTGTAGACAGATTGGATATGCCAGGCTTATAGCAAAACTCCGTCGCAGCAAACAGTCTGACTCATGAGGGTCATAGCATACTTGTTGGTCTCAGATTGTCCTTTGTCTTCCGCGTCTCACGTCTTGACTCCATTCTGCTGTATGCTTGCCGACATTACGCCCCGGTTGATCCAGTTGGGTTATAACAGTATGCATCTAATTCTCTGATAGAGGCATGGTCACAGTGAGCGACACCATCGTACATTCAGCGGTTTTTTTGTCCATCCCTTCGAATGTTTCTTCTACTGTCATGGGTATGCTAATTGCAAATTTATGCTAAAATTGACTTCGCAAAAAAGGAGTTCACTCAACCAGAAAACATGTCCTGAGCCATGACCAGATCTCTACTCCCCCTTCCCTCAGTTCTGACGTTTCACGGGGTACTCTACCTCTGACCCGTCCTGGCCACGCCCTAGCAGGCTTCAATGTCCTTGCTGTCTGGAAAAAAATCCATAAGCTGTTTTTGAAGGCGAAAAGTATAGAGAAATGTGACCAAGAATAGACACGGGGATCTTCACTAGGCGTTAATACGCAAATTTACCAAGGAAACCCATTTTCGCGCTATTTTGTCCCAACCGAAGCTTTTTTGTCCAACTGTTTTGAACCCTGTATAAGGCTACCCGGTAGACTAGGAAGCGGCGTCCTTGCCGCATTCAACAAAAGATTCAACTAAAAGACAGTCTTCGACATGAATGACCACAATCAAAATGACTTATTGAGGTAAACGGTGTCGAAGAGAGAGCCTGTTTAATCGCCATGACAGAGCCTTTGTCCATCTGTGATTCTAAACTCGCCGAAGAGGAGTAGAAGAGCATTTGCAGTCCCGTTTAATCGTCCAGATAAGCCTGTGCACGTAGGGTTTTCGGTGTGCCGAAGTACGAACTTTTGGTTACAGTCTCTGCACCGCCTAGCTGACGGAGTCTTGTTGCTGTTCTCGTAACATTAATGCAGGGTGTTGAGGACAATCCGCGTTAGTTTTTTAATCCCTAAGGACACATTTTCAGGCAGACGACATCTGTCTCCGATCGGTTGGAAGGGGACTGTGAATTTTACCACGCCTCTGCCTCTTTCTTGATGACCATTAAACTTTTCGCTTAAATGGTCGAATAACCTTCTTGCCCATCAAAACAGCACGCCCTTGACACCCGTACACTCGCACCTATATGCACAACAAATGTGTCATCTGACACTATGGACCTGTGCCCGTCCGTGCGACTTAGTTCTTTTTAGAATAGACACTAGGTATTTCCTGCAAACAAGTGCTTCGAAAGCGTCTATAGATCAGGGATTTATGCAAATTTAGAATTGTTATGATGGTAGGGGTGCGCTCACCGATCTTTTTACGGAACTCACCCCTCCCGTTGTGCCATACGGGCTCTCTCTCTCTCTCTCTCTCGAGCCCAACCAGCAGCCGCACAGCGGTGCGTGATATAGGCAGAATAACATTACAGACAAAGACAAGGGAGACTGGAATGGCCATTTCTGGCTTATTAGCCGTCATCAGCCAGCCATACCCAAATAACTCATACCCCAAAATGATTCGGCTGGCACCATCTGAGCGCGAATGTCATCTAACACTTGTCAGACTCATGCTTGGTTGTCTATCTCTAACTCTCGCTCTCCCCCTCTCTCTGAAGTAGGGCCCTTGTTGACGCAGAAGAACAGGAGACCGTAGCCATGCTTCAAAAGGTAAAAATTCCCCCTCCTCACTCTCCGCCGCCGGCCACTCTACGAATGTCTACTCGTGACTCCAACCGCATGAAGCGTTTCAGTGCCTACGGCGCTATTGACACTGCGGCAGCGCTTGCCGGCCAGCAGAAAGCCCTCATTACTGCGGCCTTTGCCATGGAGGATGACGAGGAGGTAGAAAGAGAAGAGGGCGAGCTGGTTGATGAAGACTATGAGGCGCATTTACCGGAGGCCGCCGGAGAGGAGCAGGAGGGAGAAGGTGTGGCGGTTGTGGACGTCACCAACCTCTCCGACTCGCATGACGATGATCAAGTCCTCCGCGCCGACGGTGCCACTTTGAGTCCACGAAACAACGTGGCAGAAGCAAGAAAGAAGAGGAAGGCTGCCGGCGGTCAGGTCACCACGATCGCAGTGAAGGCCAAGAAGGCGGAGAGTGGTTCGCCCGCGAAGAATTTGGAGGATGAGGCGACTCTGAAGCAGATCGTCAATCTCTCCCTTGAACAGGACAGCGAGCTGGTCTGTCCCAGCCTACTGCAGCTGGGCGAAGTAAGTGATGTCCGACTGTCCTGAACTGTATTATGCTCATGCAGCTCAGTTCTTTCTGTGTGTGCGCGTACCAGGAGGCCAGAATTTTTTCTACTCTGTCGCCTTATTTGCTTCAGATCGTGGACTACGACCCTCTTCACTTCATACGCTGTCATGCACGGGACAACGACCCCTTGGATTGCTCCACCAAGGTCTGGCGGTGCGCCTTCGAGCCTAATCCACTGGATCCAAAGAACTCCACAACCACCGTGGTCGCCACCTGCGGTGGAGAGTGTGTCTGTCTCATTGACTGTCGCACTGGTAAAGTGATGAAACGTTTTAAGCACATTGGCGAGGTAGGCTTCTCTCCCCCCCCCCTCCCCCTCCAACCCCATCTCTTCTGACCCTACTAAAGATTTACTTCTTTCTAGGAGTTTTACACAGTCGCCTGGACTACGGTCGAGATGGCTACGGGTCATCAGACCAACTTGCTCGCGGCTGCTGGAAAGATGCGTGAGATACGTCTGCTCCATCCCGAACAGCTGGTGTGTTACGCCGAAATGCGAGGCCACAAAGACGAGGTTGCCTGCATGCTCTTCCATCCGTATCGACCTACGGTTCTCTTCTCGGGTGACTCCAAGGTTGGTTTCTGTTAATGCGTGTACGACTTCCGCCCATCCTGGCTACTACTGCTACTACCACTACTACTACTACTACCACCACCACCACTACCACTACTACTATTGCCACTACAACTAATACTACCACCACTACTACTGCCACTACTACCACTACCACTAATACTACTACTGCTACCACCACTACCATTACCACTACTACTACAACTAATACTACCACCACTACTAGTACTATTACTCCTACTGCCACTACTACTAATACTACCACTACTACTACTACTACTACCACTAATACTACTACTACTGCCACCACCACTACTATTACCACTACTACTACAACTAATACTAATACTACCACCACCACTAGTACTATTACCACTACTACTACTACTAGTAGTATTACCACTACAACTAATACCACCACCACTACTACTACTGCCACTACTACTAATACTACCACTACTACTACTACTACCACTAATACTACTACTGCTACCACCACTACCATTACCACTACTACTACAACTAATACTAATACTACCACCACTACTAGTACTATTACTCCTACTGCCACTACTACTAATACTACCACTACTACTACTGCCACCACCACTACTATTACCACTACTACTACTACAACTAATACTAATACGACCACCACCACTAGTACTATTACTACTGCCACTACTACTAATACTACCACTAATACTACTACCGCTACCACCACTACTATTGCCACTATCACTACAACTAATACTAATACTACCACCACTATTACTACTACTACTACTACTGCCACTACTACTAATACTACCACCACTACTACTACTACCGCCGCTACCACTTCTAATACTACCGCTACCACTGATACTACTGCTGCTACTACTACTACTAATGCTACGAATACTACTACTACTACTAATACTACTACCACCACTAATACTGCTACTATTGATAGTACTACTACTACTACTACTACTACTACTACTACTACTACTACTGTCAGCAGTATCGCCAGCACTACTAGTCTTTTACGACAACTATTTCTGCCACTGTCGTTGGTACTGCAGATGGCGTTTGTGGTTTATCTGTCATACGCGACGAAGGCTACCGCTGCCTGAGAACACTGGCGACTTGTGCGTGAATTTCGTTCTAGTGAAGAACCGCACCCAATGACAGCGTCATTAGTTCTTCCCATCCTTACGACTTAGGAGCTGTGAGGCTGAGACAAAGCCTGTCACACACCAGGTAGGTGGCCCCCCAACCGATGCGAATCAAGCTTCACTCACTGTTATATAACGTCCTCAGGGCGTTCTATTGAGGCCGCTTTAATTAGGACCTTCCGCAACCTGACTCTATGGGCCGCTCTGGGCATTGTCCTTTCGTTAAAGTGAGTTTATTTCAGCATCCCTAACATCTCCTTTTTCTATGCTGAGAGCAGTACTTACCAAGTTTTATGTTTCGTTCTCTAATTCTCACCGTGAAATCCCACACTAGGACTATTACTACTACTATGGTAGAGGGCGCTCACGGATCGTTCTTACGGAACTCACTCGTTCCGTCGTGCCTTACGGGCTCTCTCTCGAGCCCAACCAGCAGCCGCACAGCGGCGCATGATATAGGCAGTATGTTATTACCGACAGAGACAAGGGAGACTGGTAACCACTCATACCCAACCTCGAAGTGTGGAACACCCGAGGCTCGAACTCTCTACCTGTTAGTTAGAAGTCCACGCCTCTAACCACTGGGCCACGAGCCTGTTGCCCTGTCGGTTTCGATCGGGGATATACAATGGTAGGAGGCGCTCACCGATCGTTCTTACGGAACTCAATCGTTCCGTTGCGCCTTACGGGCTCTCTCGTGAGCCCAACATGCAGCCGCACAACGGCACATGATATAGGCGGAATAGCATTACCGACAAAGACAACGGAGACTTGTCTCCGTTGCTCTTGTCGGTAATAACATACTATTACCAATACTACTACTACTACTACCACCACCACTACTACTACTACTGAACCCCCCTCTTCTTCTTCGATTACTTCCTACTTCACTTATCCCTTTTCCCGTTCTTGAGATGATCTTTGTATTATCCGATTATCTCTTGCGGTATCCCCCTAAACATTTTTGCAGCTGCATGCTTACGCCCCCGAGACGAATGTTTCGGCGCTTACAGAGCACCACTGGTCTGATGATTGAGCCATAGACGCGCATCCTCCACCATTCAGACTTGCCTTGGACGACAAAGGATAATAGAAATTGTAGTAATTAGCAAAACTGCCCTTTCTTTTGCGGCCACAAGGTCCATTTCGACAGAAGCCATCACCGCCCCAAAAGATACGTTCATCTTTAGAGCAGCTGGCCGCAGCTGGTTTGAAGCGTCGGTTGTCTGTTTGAAAGTTTTGTGGCCGACGTCGTCCCAGGTTGCTTGTTGCTTTTCACTGGCTGTGGTACCTTCGCAATCGACTTTGCATAGCGTCCTATCTAAGTCACCCCACCTATTGTGCTGGTTAAAATCCTGGTTATTTGTTGTGTGGACCAGGGGGTGCGGAGTTGAACGCCAAGGTGAGGATCCGTCCGAGCCATCCACCTGCGGCCTCCCTCGTCTCCGGTCTTCTTGACTCTGTTTTGACACCGGGCTCAGGCGGAGGAGGAGGAGGAGAGAGTGTAGGTAGATGCAGCGCAAGTCTACTGGCACCATAAACCCCTGCGCAAGTCACCGTCCCTGCTCCCACAATGCAGTCTGTGGGGCACACGGTGGACATCGTCGAAATCGACGGTCGAAGTAGTAGTAGTAGTAGTAGTAGTAGTAGTAGTAGTAGTAGTAGTAGTAATAGTAGTAGTAGTAGTAGTAGCAGCAGCAGCAGTAGTAGTAGTAGTAGTAGTAGTAGTGTGAAAAGCAGTAGCGGTGGTGCTAGTACTCGTAGTAGTATAGTACTCATTGACGAATATTCGCATTTTTCAGGCCTTCATTCTCGTGTGGGACATTGGCATCCCCTCGGCTCCGGAGTACAGTACCAAGCATCAACTGCTCATGCGCCTAGTTTGTCCTCGAGCCAACCTCAATCCTGTTCTCAATCTGGCCTTCATGCCTAATTATGACACGCTGTTGGCTGGCTGCGAAGACGGCGTCTTCGCTTGGACCCTTCAGGACTTCCGGAAGGAGAAGGTTGGTGAGGAGAGGTAAGTGTGCATGTGGAGTTGTTGCGGTTGCGTGGTGAGTTTGTGCAGTCTGAGCACTACAATAATCAGGGCTAATCCTATGTTGGAAGGAGAGAGAGAAGGCTCCAGAATGAGGGGGTTATTGTGCACAGAAACCGGAGTTGTCTTCTCAGGCGGCAGTGGCCACTGGCGAAGCCAAGGCTGGTGTTGACTGCGTCCAGTCATGCCTGAGGGTCCTTAAGATAGTGATGGCAACCACTTTTGTAGGCTCATGGGCCAAGCTCAAGTGGTATCCAGTCCGTGTGTGTTGCATTTGCCGAGGGGTGGTGTCCCAGTGGCTTGTTTTGCTGGTTGCAGGGGAGGGGGGGGGCGTTCTAGTGACGCATGGGTAGCCGCGACGTCGTGTGGACGCAATTGTGTCCGAGCTGTATCAATTTGCTCTCATACTCTTTCGTCTCGTTTTCTGAAGTTTTGGCAGGTGGTCGCCTGTTCGTGACCTCTGTGTCACTCGTTCTGTGTGCGCCCATCCATGGTTGACTAGATACCCGATCTACAGGGACGAGACAGGTGGCTAGGCACTGATGGGTTGCAGATGAACCGTCTCTGATGATGAGTTCGAGTGAGGAGAGTCTGAAACGTCAGACCAATAAATTTCTTGTTCCAGGGATCTCATCTTCTTCTGAACTGCTTCTTGAAACTCGCCTGTTCGCTTCTATCGGCGAACTGCGCTTTGATGACGTGATTATGATCCATCTGGCAGATCTCGTCTCAAGACCATCTGCGACGTGTGTTAGCGTTAATCGACAATGTAAAGCCTTTCATATAACTCCCTACTTCCACTGTCTGACGCCTTGGCCTTTTTTACCTCACTTGTGGCGAGCATTTATTATGAGCTCGCACTGCCTGGCGTAGGAGATCTTGTAGTCTGGTCTACTCACTGAAGTCTGGGATTTGCAGTACATCAAACAACTGCGGCTATACGAGGGCAATTTCAGTCTGACGATATGTACGACCGTCACCACTGTGGTATCACTTTTGCCGTCCAAACGCACCTCAAGTGTGTTCTTATCTGACGGCGTCTGTTTAATCACCTGTTTCAGACCCCCGACCATGGAGATCAAGGTGCCCACGCGGCGTGAACCCTGCTTCGACGGGTTGGCTCGCCTCTCGGAGAACCTGTTCGTTGTCAAGTGCGTGGAGGAGGGCGAGATCTATGTTATCGATTTCTCCCAGGTAAATATCTCACATCTAACATGCTCCACGTATTCTACATTCCGCATAGAACAGCGTGTTATAATTATTTCCCCGATGAGATAATAATTAACGATAGCACACCTCCATCTGGGGGAGTGTTCCTCTTATAGACACCCGCAGCCCGAACAGGGCATTTCCTAACGTTTACATCCCCTTCTGTCTCTCTCTCGCCACCTAGCTGCTTCTCAGGAAGAAACGAACTACCGCCGCGAAGAAGGTTGTCCCCGCTGAAGTTCTCGGATGTCTGCGTTGGCAGACAACCGAGGAGATCTACATCAATGTCACCTCCCGTCCCGGCCTCGGAGCCGTTGTCTGTGGTGACAATGAGGGCACCATTTGGCTTTACGATCTGCAGACGCATGTCAGAAGCCAGAAGGATGGCAAGAAGTTTAAACTGAAGCCCGTCAAGGTTTGCACCGCTCGCTGCTTGAGGTCTTCCCTGTTAATGAGAGCTTCAGCAATCTAGAACTATAGCGATCCGACAGTAATCGTGCATGCGGGTCTCGCTCCGATAAAGTGCAGTGCGCTTGTAGGGGATCTTGCCAGACTGTTTGACTATTGCCGGTCTTCTTGACCGTGTTTTGACGCCAAGCCCAGAGGGTGGGTGGGAAGAGAGAGTGCGGTAGATGCTGCGCAAGTCTGCCCCCCTTCCTGTCTCACTTTGCTTTGGAGCACACGGTGGACATCGTCGGCACGACGGTGGAACATTCGGTTGCAGTTTAGAGATCTGGAGCACATTGGACAGTCTGGTACGGGGCGTATTGTAGGTCTGGAAGCAATTACTTCCCACTAGAGGAGTTTAACAAGTGGACTTCTTGCCCATCCCTTCTGGGACAAGTAGTCTGATCCGAAAAATGAGTGACAAGGCTTTTATGAATTGTGTGAATTATATCGTTATAGCTGACTGTAAGACCAACATGAATTACCCATATCCGATCTTACGGTTATCACTGCTATAACTCCGCCTAAGTAGCCGTTCGTTTTTGTGGTAAAGTTTGCAAATTTCCACCATTGTCTCCGGAGTTTTGACACATCTGTGTTTTATTTTTACCCGACTGTGAAAACCTCGGCGACCTAGGTGGGATTCGAAGCCGCGGCAGCAAGGGGAAGGCTTGAGTACACCCTACGCTCTAGCCACCCCAGCTACGAGGCCCTACCAGGAGCTATGACTTTAATCACGTTTGGGTTAAGTTAATCGCCCAACCATCCTGTAACATATGGAATTCACCAAATCTGTTACGGCAGAATTCCATAAGTAATCACTCTACACTATATTGTAGCGTCCGACCTCGCAAGGGGTTCGGTGGCCGAGAGTTCACTCGCGTCCTTTTGGGTTGCCTGGGACGGAACGTCGGAAACTGGAGCACTCTGTCCAGTTTGTGAACCGTTAGGATTGTCTTTCCAAGTGTTTATTATCGAACAATAATCTTCAAGCACACGATAAGCCGCGTAATACACTAAGGTTTATTGAGGAAGGAAAAAAAGGGACGTAGAACGAGGGGCAGAAAAGGGGGATCTAGTAGTCCAACAAAACGTTAGTTTCACAGTTGTCCAGGGAAGGTGGAGTTGGGTGCTGCCACCGGGGAGGGGGAGTCGCCTTCTTCACGCACCTCGACTAAAAAAATAAGGGGAAGCAAACAGATAGTGTCCAGACACCAGGCACCCTTGCTATCAGACCTAGCGCCCTTGTCTATTAAAACAACCGTTCATGTCTGTCTGCTACAATATGACTATCAGGCTCACCTACTTAGTGGGTGTTTTGGCAGACTTGCGTCTAACAAATATGGTCAGCCCTCTCCTTAGGGCGTGCAAGCTAGATGCGTGAAGTAGTCATCGGTTTGTGCGTCAATTTTATTGGATGTTTCCTTAAGTATCATTCAACGAGTTCAGACGCACTCCTGATGTATGGCAGGATTCCCCATGTGGACGCCTGATTGGAACTATCTTGTTCCATGATAGAGGGGCGCTCACCGATCGTTTTTACGGAACTCACTCGTCCCGTTGTGCCTTACGGGCTCTCTCTCTCTCTCCCAAGGCCAACCAATAGCCGCACAGCGGCGCATGATATAGGCAGAATATTATTACCGACTGTCTGACTACGACTTATAAGCCAGAAATGGCCATTCCGGTCTCCCCTGTTTTTTTTTGTCGGTAATAATATTCTGACTATCTGTTGCTTTTGTTTTAGATCTTGTTGTTTCATGCATCGACGTACGAATTCTCTAGGGTTACCATTCCGGGAAAATAGTGGTGATTTAGCTCGAGTCGGTTGATTTTTTCGGCAGAGCGATGTGTTCTTACTTGATGAAGCAAACTGTTGACGGTGATCCACTCGTAAATTTGACTTGAAAATCAGAAGGCCCCGGTGACTAGCGGCGCTTATATGCCAATTTTTGCTCGCATTTTCCTGACATAATCTGATTTCTGTCAAGTCTTCTTGGGGTATTATAACATTCTTGACGTGCATTCCTTGCTTGCTTCTAGATTCTTGAATGGCCGGAATGCAGTGTTGGAGGTAACAGGGAGGACGACGTGCAGCTTAAGGAGAGCATAACTTCGGGATTCAAGAATCCTGTCATCAACGCCACCGACATTAGTTCAGATGGCGCTTATCTGGTTGCCGTGACGGATAATAACCTCGTTTGTATTTGGAACTTTTCTGGGTGATTGAGGGACGCTTCCCTCGCCTTTCCCTCCCTCCATCTCGCTCACACCCCAGCATGTGTTTGCTATTTTCTATTAACTCTGTGGCCCACATTTTGGCATTTGTGTTTTCTATCACCCCATCTGCCCTCCCCACAGTTCCCCGAATCTTATGACCCGATCTTCTGTACAGACTTTATCAGATTAGATCTTCTGCTCATGTATCTATATCCACATATATATTTCTCACACTATACATATTCCACTACGCTTACGTCCCTTCCTGTGTCCTTTCATGTGGACTCACTCGCCTTGTGCGTGTCCCCATTTTTAAAAATCTAATACGATTGTAATAACTACTCTATGTTCCATGTTTCTCTGAACTTCTCTTAAATGGCGACGTAGAAAGTGGGCACCGCTTGTAACTCCCCTCGTGATTGTGAAGTTTTGACGGCAGCTTCGAGACAGGCGAGCTACCGTTGAAACCAGGTGACTGTTTTCGTTTCCATCACTATGACTGGTTATTTTCGGTCGAGCACGTCGTCCCCCTGGGGAGTGGGGAGGGTGGATCGGTTAGATGTCTGTTTGTTGTCTTTCCAGGGGCTTTATAATGCTGTCTGATAAGACAAAAATTCCTCATGAGACCTTCCCAGTAGACATCTACGGAATCTGGAATTGCGAATCATCATCCTGACTTTGTTTTGACTTGTTCTTCATCTAATTTTAACTCTTATGATCTGTCCGAAACTCCGGAGACCAGTATATTGATAAGAAATAATATGGCAAGTTGCCGGGCAGTTGTAGCCATTATCCGTCATAGAGACGCTTTATTACCCCCTTCAAAGGGACCATCTGAAGGCTTTCCGAATTCTCCAACTGTTTTAGATGAGCTAGGCGAACTCGTCGGGTCTCCTGAAACGTGTTTGTAATTGAGAACTCGCCGTGGGCAGCCTGGACGTCATGTTGACCTCAAGTCGCAGGCGTTGATTCGTAGTTCGATGTTCTTAACCGGGCTGTCTCTGCTCTCGTTTTCGTTCTCGGGATCAGTTTTCAACGGCCAGCAGGGTTGTTGTTGATTGCCCCTTCTGGTGCAACTGGTAGTAAGTTCTCAGTCACCGGGTGAACATCTGGTAGTTAGCGGTTTTCATCTGGGGAAAAGTATGGGGTAGATGTGGATATAACCGGCTCCGTCAGCCCGTTGTATTGTCACAGCAGCGCGTCCTTTGATTTCTGCTCGGGGATTCGGTGCACTTACAGGTCACGTGGGTATCATGGACTGACTGAAGACTTCCTTTCCGACTAGCCGAGTTTATATATGAACTGCGTTCAGTCTACGCCTGTCGCCAAACGCCGACGTCTGTGTAGGAGGTAAAATCCGTGACTGTCGGTTTGACGTTCGATCCATGTCTCAGTCTTGTTTCACAACAGACCTTGGTCTTTCTGCATTGTCATCGGTACCTGGCAGGCTTCCTATTGAACAGTGTTCTTTCGGCTCCTGTAGGGGATTTAGCACTGCCTGTACTATCTGTTAACAAGCAGTGACGAGATTTCAAACAAACCTGGTGTTTCCGAAGCCTCCCAATTCCAGCTGAAACTTTTAACTGGTGCTTCATTTGCGGCTGTTATCCGAGACACTGAAGCGTACTCCTTCAGGTGTTCAAGTAAGCTGTTTAGACTTAGTCTCACAAGCACTGTCAATCTTCAGAGCTTTATCGGGCAGGCGCCATTGCGTAGCAAAAGTATTAGGTGTTTGCGCTATGCTCAAAGCTCCTGTAGTATAAATGATGAACAAAAACGAAGGTTTCCAACCAAAAATGCATTGAAGATGTGCACGAATGCTCTATGGACCGTTTAGGGAAGTTCGTGTCGTCCGTTATTCGGATTATCGCTCACCAAGAATTGGCGAATTTGGTGTTTGATAGTTGACAAATATAACAGAATGTCAGATCAGTTGCTGGATCCGGGAAGAGGGGAAACGTCAACTTTTCCTCTATATTCCTTATGATTTTCAGCGAAGACATATTTCAGACTCCGTCTCAAAACCATAGAGACTGGAGACAGCTCAAAACATGCCGGGTTTCGGGGATGGGTATATGTATCCGTTCACTGAATATAACCTCTCGACAGGTATGAAATCTTGTGAGAGCAAGAAAACTGATTACTTATATGTCCTGTTTTTCATTAATTCTAGCCCTAATTTTCCGCGTATTGACGCTTCCACTCCGAGAGATCGGTTTTGCGCCACGCTTAATTCAGTTCAGTTCTGTTATGAGAATGACAGGCGAACGCCTTTCTACTTCCTACTGGTTATAATGATGTCGCACAAAAAGCCAGTGCTTAAAGAAAATTGGAAAAACGAATGGCCAAAGAATTACATGTAACAAGCATGCAACTGTCTGGTATATACTAGTATGTGTCGGTGTATCCATGGTGTGTCAAAATTTCGAAATTATCAAAATCTGTTTCTGGAATGGGTCAAGTAGTATGGAAATTTCAGTTCTAATTCATTGGATTACGCTTCGTCATTCATTGGGTTTATTTGACGAAAAGTTCATACAGTAGTGTTACTGAAACGCTGTGAGTAGTATGCCCGGTAGCGTATAACTTTTGGGAACAATGGTACGAGGGAAAAGATTGTCCGTTTCTGGTGGCGTGGTAGTATGTGTCCCTGCCTTGGTCAAGGTTCCTCTTAAATGCGCCCACGGATGGGGACATGTCGACGTCCACATGCAGAGCGTTCCGCGCCTCAATCACTCTGTATTTTTCTCTGCACTGAAGAATGACCTCCTTGAGTCCAGTCTTGCCCTAGCCATACGTAGCTTGAGGGGCTTTGGTGTAGCACCCTACCAAAGGCCTTAAATTTTACTTATGCTACGTGTAGCACATTTCCTCCATCAGTCGCTCGGGCCCGGCTTTCTAGACGATAGATCAAATTAGTCAAACAGGACCCTCGTCTGCGGAATCCATGGTGGACGTCAGAGAGGTAACATAACTCTAAATAGTGCATCAGTTTGCTTTTGAATGCTGTGCTCAAGTCTACACGTTACATGTTGATTTTCCTTTGATTGAAATCTCCACGCCAAATGTTGCGTTTTACAGTGGTATTTTGGTCAGGTACAGAGAGGAGAAAATATCCTCGATAAGAAGTAGAAGCCATCGCTGAAACAAGAGTTCTATTCGCCTGACGTTTCGGATTCTCGCTCGAACCCATCATATGAGACAATGACAGAAACGGGTGATTCGTGTACGGGAAGTTGCAGTATTTATAGGATGCAGTCGCTATGTTGCTGCATACCTATGATAATTAACCAGTCTATCCTTCATCGAGAATTGTTGCCCACTGGTGCGCTAATTGTTTGATGGCCGACATGCAAATAGTTATTTGCCGAAACCTCGTCACCCGTGTTGTTTTCTGGCGTGATAACTGTTCGCTCGTTTGGTTCACCGGCCTGCGCGCTCCCCGAGTTTTTAATTACTTTGGCCAGACTCTACCTCAATACCGAATATGAAGTGCAGATGTCGTCGCACTTGTTGATAGACTGAGGTCGCGTGAAGTATGACGCGTGCAACGCGCGGCTCACGTGATTATCCCCACTCCGCGAATTTCGGCCATATTGAACTTGGGTGTGTAGCCGGGTCTCGTCGAATGGGCCGCGACCTGAGAGTTGGCGTCATTTCTCCGCACCACTGCCGCGTGTTCGACGATTCGCGTCCGGAACAGTATTCCAGTTTCCCGACGTAGTTGCTTTGTCCGCAACGACTCTAGATGTTTCTTGCTGTGGTAGTGGGTCTTTTGGTCTCATCACCTGACGCCTTACGGTGACCTCCAGTCTGTGTGCAACTTCAACCCACATTGGCGCTGTCAGATGCTTTTGTCAGAACAAGATTCGAAGAATTGACTAATTGCCCCTTACGAAGTCTCGTTGGAGATACGACGTGTTTGGCGAAATATTATTTTTGTTCTATCCGTAGGAGGCGCGATCAAAATTTAGTCCTGAGTCTGGAACAGGATTCGAATTCTAATCGATATTCGAGCGTTTAAGTTACACTTAATCATAACATCGGATTGGATAGCAAGCGCTTACAGTTACTCTATCAGACTACCGTCAGACTGCGGGTCGCTCCTCAATGGTCGGTAGGCCGTCATGATGCCGATAGCTTGTTACCCAGGCCTTCTAATGGTGAGCCAAATGTCCCAGTTAAGCATGTGAGCTTTCCAATTCTTTTCTGGTACAAACAGGCCATATCTGACATATGTGAGCACATCCGCACCCTGACGTACTACTCTATCATTTCTAAGCAACTGAAAACCGCAGGGAGTTACTTTGTGATCATCTACGTTCACTGGCAGCCACGTTTCGGTTAGAGATATGACATATGTTAGAGTTTAGGTTTACATAAGTTTTAAGCTCATCTTATTTAGATACCGGACTTTGTGCAGTGGCATGCAAAAAATTTAGTTTTTGTTTGTTCTAAGTCGGCTATGCCAGCACCTTTGTCATTTGCTTCAGCTGTTAGTATTCTTTGGATTTTCTCGATTCCGTGCTGGTTTATTCACCGGAATAGACGCACGCCAGGTCAAAGTTATGTCAAAAGACAGGCGGGTTAACTCGGTTATTTTTTGTGGTTCTATAGCAATAAACAGTAAGATAAGTGGAGCACGAAGGAGTTAATAAAACGGGGAATAAATTGAAAGTGGACGTACATTCGAGGTGATTAGACGAGCAGTCAGCGAATGACGCCAAAGTGTGGTGGTCGGTTTAAACGCGAGTGGAGACAAAGAGCAGTAGACAATGGACAAAGAACAGTGAACAAATAATGACGAGAACCGATGAATAGGGGTACAGAGGCAAACGCAGTGTAGTTTGAGTAAAGTCTGGTAACTAACTAACATCTAGTAACAAAGAAAAAAAGAAAACACTAGAAATTGACATCAGAGTTGTTAAATCAGCTGTAATAACATACGCACATGACGAGTCCATATAAACCGGGACGGCTACTCGATTATGCGGTTGTTGTATGTAACCACGTCTTGTCCTCTGCTGCACAGTCACCATCTAAGCTCACTCATTAATGGCTGGCGTTTTAGCCGTTCTGGACGTGTGTAATCCGGCCAAAAACTCCTCGGTGGAAATATTTCAAATGAAAACGTCTTGGGAGGATAAGACTAACCTGTTCTTTGCAACCCAAAACAATATTTAGGGGTCTAGGATGCGGTGATTTGGAGGGCTTAGTAGTGTGATTTCCGAACCTCGAGGCATTCATTACCACAACTTCTTCTTTAGGTTAGAGCATTGAGTTTAGAAGACCTCCAAACGAGTTAAGGTTTACTAGAACGCGCTGCTTGGGTGTTTGTAGATATCCGCTAAAGTTCCTATATTACCGATCGCTGTGCTCAAAGCGGCCTGTCCTTATTACTTGGTAATGGTGCTTCCGAAGTTTCCGGCGAACCATTCATGACAATTTTCTGGCTTTCCTTCACTTTGGGGACCTTCTTTCTGAAAACCGCCTAGGTCAAGGTCAAGGCGCGCAGCTCAATTTCAAAGATAAGTGAAGCTCTGCATTTATCAGGATATTCTTAAGTAATTAATGCCTGTTTTTTACTTGAGTCGCTTTTAAAAGTCGCCTTTCAAAATAAGGCAAAATTTTTTCCCAGTTTTGTTTGACGGTCTGGCAAAATAGTCGTATTTTGTAAAAAATCCCTTGTAGTGAATCCTTCCCCTACTACCGCTGTCTAGTTTTTGTAGTTAAATAACAGTAATACTTGCTATTCAGTGCGCTTTTTCGTACGTTGGAAACGTTTTGATCCTTATTTTGTAACGAAAAACTTTTTTGTCTGTAATGCCCCGCAGAGCACGTGCTAAAAGGCGAAGGCTTGCGGCCTCCCCACCGTCTCTGGGTGCTAAAATCGTGACTGAAGACATAGCAGGTGCCAGCGTATGTTCCTCGCCGTCTGCAGATATGATTAACTCACAAATCCCTTTAGTACATGTAGAACCTCTTGACCCTTCAGTCGTCCAAAAATACGCCTCTGCTAGTCGTAGCAGGCCATCAGCCGGCGACATAATCGATCAGCTGATTTATGGAGACATAAACAGCACTTCTAAAAAAGTGCTTGAACAAGCTTTTAAACTTATTGGGGTAATAAGTTCGGAAACTGAGGAACGAATTAAACGCAAGCATAATTTCGTACTGCGAAACATTCCGAGCCACTTATCTGCTATGGAGGGAGCGCATTTGTTCCTACAAATTTGTGGTTTGCGTTTTAGTGTCGCACAAGCTAAGCGACTTCGCTCGCTTAGCCGTAATGCGCCGATACTAGTTACCCTTTTCTCCATGATAGAAGTCGATTTTATCTTGTCGAGTATGGAGATGACTAGAGACTTCTGCCGTAAATGGCGCTGCTCCGTTTCGCCAGACCTCACACCCCTGCAGCGAAGACTGAATAACCTAAAATCGGCAAAAACCAACACCAAGATAATGACACCTACTGTCAGTCTGAATACCTTCTCTACAACACCACCTGCGGCATCTGCAAGTCACGGCATAGTCAATTCCGTAGGGAGTTCTACTACTTTTAATGCTGACCTCTTTAAACACACCACCACGCCTGGTATAAACACGCCTCTATCGACTCCCTCAGCAACCCCTAGTAAGCCTAAGCATGTGCCTAAGTCAAAGGCAAATCCAATTGCTGCCTCAGCCACTCAGACACCCGATAAATCCAGCACCATTATAAAATGTTTTCCTCCACAATCGGCTAACAGTGCCTCAAATACCCCGACTCAAAACGTACCGTGTTCCCAACTGCCCCCCAGCCCTCATATCGAGGCAGTTAGGCCGAATATACCGATTTTCCCACCGTTAAATAGACCTCTTGTTCCAATGGAAATAATGCGTCCCCCACCCCCTAACCTGTTTCCATCACGGCCGTTTTATCAATGTATTCGTCATGCTAATGTCCATACTGGACCAGTTAACTCATCCGATCTTCAGTTTCGTTCCGGTGGGAATGTGTTGCAGTATCTGCCCCGCGGATTTCCAGCTGAAAATAAGTTAGCTAACAATAGTTATCAGTTTACCTGTCCGTCATTCCCTCCCCCAAGTCCTACCCCTTTTTATCCACGTCAGAATTTTTTGATGTCACAAAATTTTTTGCAGAACCGGATGGTTGCATCCGGACCATTTGCTGCGTGGGCAGCCCAGAACTGGACGATGTAGCCCACCTCCCCCAAAAACTAACAGCCTTTCCCTTCAAACTGTTTGTTTTAAATGCCAGATCCTTGCTTAATAAGATGCCTTTGCTTCAGACTCTGGTGTTCGTCCATTGTCCTGATATTGTTTTAGTAACTGAGACGTGGGCATGAGCCTCCGTTGCTGACTCCGAACTCTCTCTTCCAGGCTATAATTGTATTCGAAATGATTGCCAAGATAGCCACGGTGGGGGCAGCTGCGTCTACGTTAAGAAAACACTTACATTTTTGCCGTTGGACCTCCCGCACTTTTCAGCAGTAGAAGGCAGCTGCTGGCTCCAGGATGCACTAAAAAATAAGTTCTCCTTACTCGTTGGCTGCGTCTATCGTCCTCCGAACGCCAATGATAACTTTGATCGTTTACTCTCACAGGCATTTCATGCTGCGGCCGACTTAAGCTTTAAGTATCAATTGGTTGCGGGTGACTTTAATCTCCCTGAAGTCCGCTGGTCTCCGCCTTCAGGCCCCAGAAGGTTCGATGACTTTCTTGAGG
>CACRXP010000041.1:1265056-1275644 GCA_902702965.1 Spirometra erinaceieuropaei | reverse complement strand
TTTTATTGCATCATATTCTGATCTTCCGTACTGCCACAACATTTGAAGTCTTGCTTGCCGGGGTCTGTGTGATGTCGTTGATCAGGTTTAATTCCCCTATTGGTTATCATTCCCCACCGACTGCAAATGCCTGCTTTAATGAGCCCATGAATTTGGGCTCACCAACAGCCCCTCATACAAGCGCTTCTGGTCCCCAATTTTTACCCAGTTTTTTAATGGGAGAGACCTCTGCCAACTCGCCCTTGAGTGCCGCCACCACTGTACCGTCGTCCATTTTCCCTTCACCTCACAGATCCAGCCGTATTACGCAGGTTAGTTTCGAGCTGTCATTTACCTGATATTCCGAACCTTGCATCTTTTCAATGGCTCATCCAAGTCCAGTATACTAAATTTGTCCGCCAAGCTCCTGATGACTGTTACTAGTAACAGCCGTTCACCCGAACCGGTTAGTCAACAGACGCACATTACCACTTATGCAGATTTTAAATAAACCCGCTGTCTTTGCAAAAGCCGTGGTTAATATGCAGGCCTGCCCTCCGTCTCAAAAGTGTCTGATGCTCTTCCATAGGTCCTGTATAAATTCGCGAAAGAAATTAAACGAATTAGGTTTATATTTTGGTCAAAGGATTTTTGTGTTTTGCTTCAGGCAAGACCAGCAACCGGCATTGTTTGCGGTTTTCACTAATCGCTGCCTTCTTACACAGCAGTTTAGCCTTCCTTTCGAAAGCGGTCGTGTTCATGTGGCAGGCCCCTGGAATTCCTCTTATGCCGATGCTCACTTATCTAGGCTTCTCGACAGGGAGTGAGTTAGTCAGCAATTTCACAGGCGTGTTTCAGGGCTCATTAAATGAGCTTTCATCCCACGTTTATGATTATTATCGAAATCTTTAATAGCTGGTATTCTATTCTTAAAACTACCCAGCATAGGCTTTCCGACATGAAGACCGCTGTCCCACTGGATCGCAGTGCCCGCCGACATGCTTCCCCACCCACACAAAGCCTGTGGACTAGTTCATTGGCCTTGACGAAGAACCCCGATGTCTTCTCTGAGAGCGTCCGCCACAGCACCCCAAACGCCAGCTTTGGTCGTTCTCCAATGTTACAGCAAGGTTTGCGGCCTGCATTGGACTCGCCCTTCGGCAACCCTCGTTCAGAAATCAAGCAGGAGCAATCGCACAGGTAGTTTGTTCACTTTTCCTTATTTTCAGATCATTTCGAGTATCTGGAACCATTCATTCCTCTCAGATTGTGGGGTCGGTTTCTTATTAGACTTTGCGGCGTCATGTGCACCTACTCCAAGTTGTATAGGCGCCTAACCGATAGCTTTAGTCAAAAGTACCCACACTTCTGAGTTAGAAGGTACCTTCTTATGTAAACAACAAAATATTGCCTCACCTCAGTTATCTCGTGATAGACTGAGCAACGAATGGGTTAGTAATTCGAGTAACATGATCCATGACCGTGGTCCTTACCGACATTAATGCAAATTCTGCATGTCACCTTTTCAGAAGGTTGAAGATTCTAAACTATTATGATCGTCTCTAACACAATCACCCTTGCCCTGGTATAGGCCGTCACCCTCTAAAATAGACTCTACCGTCTTTATAATGTGATACGGCATTTGGCGCTTTCGTTCAAACGCTTATATTTTGATTCGGATTGGCTATTGATGCGGTCAATTACTGCGTTTAGTTTGATATGCCGATCCGCAAGTGACTGCGTCTAAAACATATTTGACTACGAACGGCCGGGCACGTCACCTCAGATGGTTACCTGCTTGCTTGTCAGCTGAGTTTTTTTATCAAAGGCCAGTTTTCGATTTAAATGCGAATTTTATGGTAGTTTTACTGTCCTTATCTCGGACGTCAATTTCCGTTAATGAATTTCTGTCATTTTAGCGGTCCGACTTTACTTGAAGACGATTCCACTGCATGGGTTACCGTTTTCGGGTATGTCTATGCATTCCCTTTTTATAGCCGTTTTCGCATTTAATTTGACAAAAGACTGTGTTTCCAACAAAGTTTATGCTTTATTCCTCAATACTGAACTTTTAACATTGGGATACGTTCGAAGGTATTCATACCTTCGTGCTCAATATGTAGTTGCTTTCCTGCATCTTTAAGTCGATAGTCAATAATTCCAACGCATGCCTTGTGTTTAGGGCTACAGCTGAAAAACACAATCTTCGCAGTTTATAGATACACCGGTAAATGGCAGCTTTGTTCGCTCGAAACACTGCGCTCTGTTGGTCGTACTACCCTGCTACTAGTAGGGTAATATCATTAAGATAATCCGCAGTGATATTGAACTCGTCCGAAAATCCAGCCATTGATGTAGTTTAACAGGAGTGGTCAAAGGGTTTTTGTGGTTATATCTATAACACGTGTCGGTTCAAACTCCGTTCCGTTTATCCGCCGCAGTCACTTAAGGTGAATTTAGCTGAACTCTGCAGCGAAATCAACAGAACAGAAGACTGTTGCTTGCTAGAAGCCATCGCGGAGTTCAACAATAGTAGTTCTATCGAGCCTCCGCGAGAGCATGCCAGTGCGATTATTGGGTCGATGGATCTACATCCATCTGGGTGTCCAGTCTGTCTGGGTCTCGTATTCGAGCCACTCACACTTTAATGAGTAATGAGGAGAAATACCTTCGCCGCGTTGTCGTGGCAGATTCCGCACTCCGTCTTATCCTCTTTTCTGAAGACGGACTTAACCGAGCCTCAGCCATCAGGAACAGCCATATCTCCCCATACCTCTTTAACCAGCATTGTGATACGACTCTAGAATGTTTATGAGCCTTATAAGCCTCAGTGGGGATGCTGTCCACTCCGGGCTTTTTTGCATCAATTATTTCTTACAGGGAGGGCGAATAACATGACACTGCATATGTTCTATCTTGATGGGCGTGATGGAAGAGAAGGGAGGCGGGTTCTGGAGACAAGTGCTGTATTCTAACAGTCTGCGAACACACGACTTTTTACCCTTTAAAAGACGCCTTATTTATTTGGGACCCTAGGCCTTCTGGAACGGTATAGGCTGGCGAGGGATAAGGTGTCGCCCCTGGAGAGAGGGAAAGATGGTGGCACGTTGGTCTTAAGTCGAGAACTTAGAAATGCGCACACATATGTCTGATTTTATCTTATTTGTCTACAATAAAGTGGTCGTTCGCATCGCGTACCCATTCAGTCTGTACAGGCCTGTTTCGTGGAAGTCGTCGCTTCTGCACAATGTCCTTTGCGGTCATTTCTGGTCAACTTCTGGTTCGTTATTCGCAGTTGGCGTAGGGCATGATCGTTGGACGATCTGGCTCAGACCGTCTCTGGGTGGACCATGTTGCGCTGATCCAGTTATTTTAGCACCGTTGGGTAAATCCAAAAATTCCCTTACCTGCATTGCCAATTGAAGACATCAGTGACGACTGTTTGCTTTTGCCCTTGTCGACTCAGGCTGCAGTCAGACCGTCCTTTTTGTTTGAAGCCTCAGAAAGGTTGAGCTATTGTGTTTTCACGACATCAAGACGTCTTGCGCGACGAACCTTAGATATAGATGGAAAGTGAATTCCTGGGCGTGTGCTGTCTGGAGCCTGGCCTGAATAATTAACGCTGCCAGTTTCACCATCACTGATTCACGATCATGAATCCAGCTGGAAGACATATAACTACCATGTACTCAGTCTGATTCACCACACAACTATCGTTGGAATGTACGGCAAACAAACGTTTGCGACGATGCTTGAAACGCGTTTTTGTGACAACCTGCTGACTCAAGTTAGCGAAGCTTAACAACCTCTCGCCGTCCTCTTGTCGAGAACGCAGTCCAAAGCGTCCAGTTAGATGGCCGCTTGAAGAGTCGCTTGACCAAGCCCGACTACTTCAGTCACCTGCCACAGTCGAAGGGGCCCTTCAATCGCGGCTCCATTACAGCGCTGATCGACAGCGCATGTTGGGCATCGACGGAAACGACAGGGGTGTGATAGAGTGTCCCTCCGGTCCTACGTACGCCAGCCGGCCATTTACTGATTCCAGTGCAAGTAGTGCGTGTCTCAACTGTTGCGAAAGAGTTACACAGACAAATGTAATAAATAATAAAGGAAGAGTCGACTTCCGAGATCACGATTTCGTGAAAGCCTGAGCCTGGGGTTCGAACTTTAGACAGACAACGGACTCCGGCGGGGTACACTGGTGAGGACTTTGAGTGCTAAAGTCGAGTAACATCGCACATTCTGCTCACACATCATTCGTTCACGCTACTAAACCAGGGGCTTGGAGCGTTTATATTCATATTTATGCTGTTGAATATATCATTGTACAACGCCCGAACACTTTAAACGAGGTTTTTCTAAAGTTCTGAATTCTTCCGGTCTATGACGACCATCTGGACTGTTTTCTCCACGACTGTCTCTTCTGGGGCTTTGATTCAAGTGATGACAGGTAGAATTATTTTATGACAGTCCGCAGTCGCATTGCAGGGCCGTCACAACGCCTTGTGGCATATTACAAGGTAGTTAACTTGCCAAACTAGTGGCATTTTCGCAGCCTTTCTGCAACCGTTTATTTCATGCACCCGAGATTCCGCTTATTTCACGGCTTGCCTTCATCGAGAACCGTTCCACAATCTACCTACGGACACGGTGGTTAGTCAGATGCTAAATTAGTAGGCAGGCCCATCTTAAGCTGAACTCCTCAATCTTCTTCCTTGAAAACCATCTCCACGAAAAGTCAAATTGAGTTTTAAAGTCATTATGAGATCGACCGCAGCACAACCTGCGAAGGCTGTTTCTGAACACCGTTCCAATTGGATGAGTCTTTGATCTTACCCCTATTATTGGAAAACTAAAATGATATTTAAATGTTAAATCACCTGTCATATCTTATATGAAATTCATAAAGAGTGGCCTTGATCTATTTTAGGTACCCCGCAGCACAAGCGTCCCTCATCCTCGACCAGTTTTCTCACTTCGGAACCATCGAAAAATATCTCGTGAGTGGCCAATTGCATGTAACTGCTTTCTTTGCCTGGTCACTTTGAGTAATCTTTCCGACTAGAAGTAACTTCTAGCATTTATTAGCGCACTCTACTCATGAGAAAGAGAAAATAACTGGGTTATAGTAACTAATTCAACGTTGAGAATTGTCTACGGATTGCCATTTGTCGGCGGTTTCTGTACTTTTTTGCAGGAAGTACACGCAACTTGCATTCTTGGCACCTGCACTTTTCAAATGCCGTACATCTGGGTAAAATACAAATTACTCCACGCACCTGGTTTGTTTGAAAACCGAAAACTCATTCCTTTAAAGCCGCTAAGCCAAGGCTGGTCTTCGGAGCCATTTGTTGACGCGGCTCCTTCTCGACAAATGGTTGGCTTTTGTCAGACGGGGTTGCGTTAGAATCAATCCGAGGTACCATTCTGTATTTGGACAAAGCCATTTCTCGTCATGAGTGGCGCCAAACACTGTCCGTGTGCGCCTCCTATCAGTGAAGACTAGAATCATTTTCTTGTCTTAACCATGTCCGTTAGTTGGTCACCAGGAGGGGAGGGAAGAGTTGTGGGTAAGAATCGGGTGAAGGACCCCAAGCATCAGTGGCGTACAAAGAATACCTACCTAACTTACTTAGGGGGGTGTTATTCCGGCATGATTATTTTGGTATGGTGTTTCATCGTACAAGGTTGTGTCGTCTGTTCTAGACGGTCTGTGGCATTATTTACAATCATTCCAGCCCAGAGAGTTGAGAAGCGATCGTTGTGGACACTTAATATTTGTTTTTTAATTGTCCTGCTTGATTTCGGTTGCTATCTGTTAATGCATTAAAACTTTTCCGCCCGAAAAACGGATTTACCAACTATCAATACATTTTTTGCCATTCCTCTATGCATACACAGGCCCCGCTCGTAAGAACTCTATTACCACCTTTCCCGTAGGACAGGCATCTTTGGCCGGTCGTGTGTTTGGGGTCCTTTAACCGATCGTTGCCGCGTTGTGCTCTTACATCCGGGCGCTGCACGGGTGCGTGGGAATAATTTTGACCAGAAACATTACGGCGTCTCTTTTTTTATTTTCCAGATAACTAACAACGGAAACTGGATGCACTTAAAGTATCAAAACAAAATTCAGGCCAAATGCGCCCTCAATAAGAACGGACGCATCTTCCTCGGTAACATAATGATTGGCGTCCGCCGATGCACTGACATGGTAAGTTTGGCCATCCCTTGCTCGGAAAAAAACGCTCAACAATTCCCTCACCTGTACTAACCGAATCGTGTTGCCAATTGTTAAGGAGGTAATGCGCAGCTCTGCCGCAATCACTCTGGCTGATGGCCTATCCGCTAAGGTGCCCTCTGACGAAACGAAGGTTACTATGCGGCCACCTGGAGCCGACTTCCGATCTCCCGGTTTCCTCGATTCGCCACTGCGCGAAGTGGGAAATAAGCGTGATGATCTGATAAACCACAGCTTCACCGGCCCAACGCAGAAGCCCGGTACTCCATCGGCAGTGGATCAGCGCCCCACATCGGGGCTCACGCGGCACAGCTCCATGCGACCCCTCACCGGCACCTACAGGCCACCTTGCTCCGCTCTTTCACGTACCTCACAAAACCAATCCTTCAGAGTGCCCGTGAGTAGACGCAACAGCTAACATTGCCTTTCCTCCTCCTCCCCTCTCCCCCCACTCCTCTCTTTCTCCTTCCCACCCCTCCCCCCACTCCTCCCCTCCTTATTTTTCGTTCGCATTTTGACGTTGGCGCCGTCGACATCATTGTTAAAGATACTGACGTTGGTGCACATTCCGACTGAAGTGCATTCTCAAATCCCTCCATGGCTGCCAACAATAGACGGCCGTCTACTTTGTTGACTTCACCGCTGCGTTCGACTTCGTTCATCGTAATTCCCTGTTGCGAATAATAGAACTAGGTAGTGTGTCGGCCAAACTCGTTGCCCAATCGATGCCTACTACCGCTTAACCACTGCGCGAGTGCTAGTCCATAACAAGCTCTCCCAATTGTTCCATATTCGGTCTGGCGCTCGGCAAGGTTTTATCCTGTCGCTCATTTTGTTCAACCACGCCATTGATTGGATTCTCGGAAACGCACTACACGAAGTTGACGGTGTTGAGTTTGCACTCGGCTGCCTGCTGACTGATGTCGACTACGCTGACGATATGGCTTTACTAGCTCCAAGCTTTGACCAATTTGGTGTCTGTGGTGTCACGGGTGAATAAGGTTGCTTAATCCGTTGATTTATTCATAAACGCTGGGAAGACCAGCAACCCGAAGTCTGGAGGGCCATTCCTTACGTTAAAGGGGTCGCTGAAGCGGTCTCGCGACTGTTACAACCGACCAGAGTAGGCATAGCCCATCGACTCCAGGCAACATTTCAACGCTGTATGATGCAACCTTAGAACTCATTGCCACCCGCTGAAACCTCAGCAGTCATATACAAAATAAATTGCAATGAGAGCGACTGCAACTATGTGGTAGAAACCGGGCGAAAATTGCAAACTCGCCTACAAGAGCACAAATCGCCCACTCAGACGTTAGACGCTAACTCTCAACTAGCAACACACGTTGGAGAAACTGGGCGTACTTTTGATCTCCAGAGGGCGACCATCTTAGGCCGGGGCAACACAAAAGCAGACCGGCTAACTCTCGAGGCGTGGTTCTCCGATGCCCACTCTATTAACCGGCATCTGGACATTCCTGCAACTTAAAAAGTCCAACGTCATCGCAGTCTTAGAGCTCAGGACCAAACAACCACACCGGACTTAAGAAGACCGTACGGAGACAGCCCGACGGCGAATTTACTCGGTGAAGAAGAACAAGAACCGCCAGAGCGACCGCCCGACAAAGATACTACCAGCTCTCCTCGAAGGAGTGGTGACTCACAAAGCACGCAGGCAAAACGCCTCGGTCTTCCGGGAGACCGAGGCACCCTGGGGACATCAGGGTGTTTTCAAGCTGCGTCCCTGACCAAGGGAAGGCACCTCTCGCGATTAATGGCCGTCAGCTTTAAAATGTAGGCAGTTCCAATTACCTCAGGGCAAGGCCGTCGGCGAAGGACGACTGAGGTGGTTTGAGCACGCTATTTGTCGTCCACCTCTTGAACTCTGTGTTGCTGTCCTCGATCCGACCCTGTTGCCCGCCTGAAGACGTCAAAGAGGAGACCAACTCACAATTCGGCACGGCACAGTTCGCCAGTACAGGAAGGTGGTAGGACCTTCTGTATTCAGTCTCAGTCACTGAAGAGAATGTGTTGAGCTCTTCAGATCCTCTATTACAGATCGTCACGTGTGGAGAGGCATGATTTGCGATATCACTGAGGCCGGCTGAGTCAGGCATGGTTGTAGCTGTGCCAAGTACAAATACGTCCATCGGGAATCATCACGGACGCCAGCATGTCGATTGCCAATTGTGCTGCCGGTCAAATAACCCTGAATGGAAATTCGGTCGTGCCTACTTCGTTACAACAAAGCGGACGAAGTAAACGGAGTGTCGTGTTTTTTTCGCATATAATGCATTGTTTACCACTTAAAACTGCGATTTTATCTTCCCAGCGCGGATTGCAGAGTTGATAAATGCCCGCCGTCATACCTGTGTGGGATAAACTGCTTGAACAAGCATCTTTTGCCACGGAGATCCAGGCATTGCTGGGGTGAGGGTGTTTCGCCACAAAGGCACGGAAAAATCTAGGCACTTATATTGAGTTCTTTTTCGTAGAGTTTACCATCAAGTCCGAAGAAGCGACATCCTTACGATTGCGAAGTTGGTGAGTGTTACGGAAGAGTTAGGTGCTCCATACCTACCGAGTTTGGCCTTGAATGAATCCGCACATGAGGAGTGAATAAATTCTTTGGGTAAGGCGTTCCATGCTGCGATCACTCTGCTACCTTAGAAATATTTGGGGGCATCAGTCCATGCTCCTCCCCCTCAAATTTTGAGGGGATGACCGCGCAAAAAGTGTGTGTTAGCTTGAATGAAAAAATCATCAGGAATAAAGTAACAGCCCAGTCCGTGCATAATGTGAACTGTTTGTATGAGGTCCCCTGGTACCTGCCTATAGGAAAGGGGGAAGAGGTTCAGGGTCAACCGCTGATTTTCGTGGGGTAGTTACCCAAACCTTTGACCACTTTTCTCACTCGCCTCTGGACCTTCTCCAAGACGGTGCAGTCCTCGACGATCCAATGTCGCCATGCCTGTATAGCATACTCGCACGGATGTTCCAGATATTTTGAAGAATCTGTCCTTGTCAAACACTGTAGAGGCCCGCCTGATGATTTTCATACATTTCCACTCTCGCATTCATGACGTACAGTAGGTGGGCTAACTCATGAAATGTCAGCTAAAATTCCGAAATGCGTTTCCGTTTCGAAAAGATTAATTAAGTTGGGTTGTAAAACCAATCATCTTGTAGCATAATTCTATAATAATTCAGTTACCCCAGGATGCCGGCTTTCGAACAAACTTCTTTTTGACTGCGTCCAAAAACCATACTCCGTAAGAAATGGCTACTTAAGTAGCATGCATTTTTTCATTGATTTGGGATGCCCTTCAGGATTCAGTCATATTTCATAAAAGGCATGCACAAAAATCTTCATTCTTTTGTTCATTCAGTAGGATGTTACGTATTCTTTCAATTCTACACTCGAAGGAAGGGTATCATTCAGTTTTAAAAAGTTTTTAATTGTGAGAATTTTTAATACCGTGAAATGGCCCTTTATAAAACGTCATGTGTCTGCACTTACCAATGTGGCTCAAATTCACTGCTTAATTTTATGAACCCTATATGGTCCCCTTTATTATCGTGGAGAAATGTATGGTTTTCCTTACGCGCAAATTGTACGCCTTGTGGTTTGGGTACCCTGAATGCAAATGTAACGGCAGGTTGGGTTCAAAATTATTCGGGAGTTGGAAAAGTTTTATAAAAACAAATTATACCCTTCCTTCGAGTGTAAAATTAAAAGGAGACGTAATTTTCTACTGAACGAACAAAGGAATGAATATGTTTGTGCATGTCTTTTATGAACTATAATTGAATCTTGAAGGTCATCGAAAATCAATAAGAAAAATGCATGCTACTTAAGTAGTCATTTCTTACGGAGTATGGTTTTTGGATGCAGCCAAAAAGAAGTTTGTTCGAAATCCGGCGTCCTGGGGTAACTGAATTATTATAGAATTATGCCGCAAGATGATTGGTTTTACAACCCTACTTAATTAATCTTTTCGAAACGGAAACGCATTTCGGAATTTTAGCTGACATTTCATGAGTTAGCCCATTTACTGTATCTGTCACTCTTTGCAGATTAAATGCCCACTTTTGCTCCGTAAAAACTTTATTGGCAACATTTTTTTGCAATTTCGTACCAATTAATTTATCTTCAATAATTAAAAGCGCAAATCGCATCAGTACTGTCCCCTACTCCCCCCAATCATTCTTCTGCTTTTTACCGCTTTAGCACGGTTCGTCCAAGGGATCCGGTCTCCTTTCCAAGGCCCTTGATTATGTCTTCGGATGGAATTAACTCGATGCATTGTAATTTTAAGTCTTTGCCGGAATTAAAGCTGAAGAGTGTATGCTGTCGTCTGCATGCCTTGG
>CACRXP010000041.1:1246336-1263258 GCA_902702965.1 Spirometra erinaceieuropaei | reverse complement strand
TTTGGTAAGGATTATAGGCAATGCCTTGTAAAACTCCATTGTTTGCATGCCAGTTAGTCAGATACATCTATACAAGGACAAAGGAAATAGTTACCATTTAAATGGTACTCGCACGATTCAAGTAGCGTTGTTTTTAAAAACAAACGGGTTCAGGGGGTAGTTAGCTCGAGTTCAGACTGTCGAGGGAAAAAAGAGGACACGTATAGTCATGAAGTCTTTCCTGAAGAGCTGCGGGGATGTGGCCACCACGACTGATTAAGGGAGGCCTTTTTATTTTCCACTACCCTTCGCGTAAAAAAATTCAGAGGAGAGGCTCAGTCTGGAAACTTCAGTGTGTAGCTTCATCGAGTGGCCACGAAGATTGGGCGATAGGTGTCACTGAAAAATGTTCTCAAAGCTCAACCCATGCGCAAGGCCATGCAGTATCCTGTTAATTGAGATTCGGTCACCTCTTTGCTGCCCGTAGCACAGAGGCAATAGATTAAGGCAGTTCCGTTTTTCCATGTAAGTTGGTTTTTTAGCCCTTTATAAACCTTTCTGCAGGGCGTTGTACTTTCTCGAGGCATGTTTTGTTTTTTTGGTAGCCATGGCCACCACAGTTCTGTGCAATTTAGATGAGGCTGAACTAAATGCTGTAAACTCTCCCAAAAAGTCTTTGCTGATGGTCAAAAACGCCGCTTTTATCGCATGGAGTTCTTCCATGATGTTTTTTGCATCCTTTGTGCACTGCAATACTGATTTTATGTTGCCCTGTATCCAATCACCGAGGTGCCTCCGCGGAGATTCTGCGGAAGTTGTAATGTCTTCCCTTTGATATGTCCTCATGGTGTCATTTGAATAACAGTTGGTGGTACGCAGAAAAAGGACGGCACACCTGCACATTGAAACCCAGATGTCATTTCGCGGACTACGTTTGAAGCTGGTACAGATAATTTTTAAGGGATTTTTGATCATTTGGGTTCTTGATGATTTTTCAGCGCCTTACATTCTTGTTAACCACTTCCTTACCGCGGTCGAGTTCCTGAAGGCTGTCATTTACATAAAGGATGAAAAGAAAGGGCCCGAGAACTGGGTCTTGAGGCACACCAATGGTTACGTTCACCCTGTCTGACATATCTTCTCCGATATACACGCGCTATTTTTCGACCAACGAGAAACGCCCTTATCCAGCTCGGAAGATCTACCTGAATCCCGAGGGCGCTTAGTTTATGCAGAAGGCCTCGGTGTGGGACTGCCGAATACTTTTTGGAAATCGATGTACGCGATACCGACATTAAAGCCCTCTTCTAAAGCCCTGGTCCGCGCCTCCAGACGAGTTAGCAGATTTTAGAGGCGACAAAAACTTGCGAATTTTTCCACCAGTGTTAACCAGTAGCATGGGTAATTTAAGAAACTCCGAAGCCCACCACATCATGGACGAATGAAACTTCCCTGCTCTTGTACTTCCGGCCAGACCGTCATTGGCTACTGTTTGATTGTACTTCCATTTCTGAACTCGCCAAGAGCCCGCATCCCTGTCAGGCCTGACCTGACTACTTATAGTTTGTCGCAACAGCTCTAGCAGCAATTCAGAGAAGCGTTTGAAAATGACATCGCCGAGATACTTACCTTCGGGTCGGCAGTGTGTGAGGAAATTGTTCTGGAGTACGACCCTTTATCGTAAAACAGAAAGGTGTCCCGATAGACAGTATAGTTCGACGTTCGAGGCATTCTCAATAAACCGAGGTGGTAGTATTACCCAGGGGTATCTGTTTTCAGTCAGATGGACATCCCTCGGGTGAAGAATGCATATAGGCTAAATGCGATATTCGTAAGTCTGTGCGGCCTTTATCTTTTGCTGAACCTTGGAGCGAGGTCACAGACAATTTCAGAGCTCGTAGAATATAATACTTATAACTTGTTATATTGTGCGGTCGTCAGGGCAAAAGCTATAAACGAAACTTTAAAGTTACACATGTATTTTCGAGAAATTATGCTAATGACGGAGTTATACGCCGGCCCGATAATCAGTATCATTGAGCCAAAATCCAGCATTGAAGTATGGATGGAAGAATAGGTGACCAAGATACCGGGATAGATCATATACATTCAAAAAAATGAATTTGGAAGGCCGTAAATTCCCAAAGAGTATGGGTTAGGCAAACAATTAATTTGTTCGGAGAAGACATCAGCAGTGCTAAGAAATTGGTTTAAGCGCGAATAAATGAAATAAAGTGATCCGAACTCAGTTAAAATTTGCTTTGCAAAGAAGTCACCGAAAAATTTGCAACATCAAAGTCATAGATGAGGAAGTCTTTGTTGTCGCCCAACAATGCATAAGTACACATTGAGGAGGACCTGTAGGGCTTTAGGAGAGGATAAGCCTTCCGGCTCTGGCATCTGCATCGCGCTAGAAATCACCTCATTAAGGCTACCGGACGGCCAGTACATGAGAACATCACACCTCGAGGATAGCCAGTCACAGAAGCCCACAAAGCGAGCATCGCTTAAATAACTGACCAAACTGACACTAACAGACTCTCGCATGATGTTTACTCATTTACACCCACGTCATCCAGCGTAAAGGCCCACAGCCAGCCGCAGGTCTGGGGGTTCTGACCATCACTCAGTTTTTGTACAGAATATACAACTGTTACTGGTGTCCTTCCGATTCCCTCCGCTAACGGGGCTGAGCCGTGATTATAGCAATGCCCTAAGCACACTCACTATTCTAGATGCCACACACATGTCCCGAGATATTTGTGCAACGTATTTCACAGGCGTGGTACCGCGAAGCGCACGCGTTTCTCTCCGCCTATCACCTGTAAGACGCATTTTCGAGGGTACTTCGGCAATTTTCATAATTCTTAAGTGGCCGGACAACGAACCGGATGATATTTCTTGCAGCAGTCAGGTTTTTGAGGTTTGGAAGACTGGAAACTGGCCTTTGCTCCCTGTCTCACATTAGCTTTAGCTCCAGTCTTCCGTGCTTTGACACTTACTCGGAGAGATCGGTCCTATGCCACGCGTCACTCCGCATGGTAATCCTGCCGCCTCTTTGCTCCATACCTAAATTCTCCCTCTTTTGCATTCAAGTACGTCATCATTTTATGTAAGCTTTCACTAGAAATTAGGTCATTGTCTAAGTTGTTGGCATTTCAATCGAAATTACGCAAACACCGTCAATAACGGCGTTTTGACCTCCGGTGTAAGATACCTTACACAGGAGGGCATAACGCCGTTATTGACCATTTCATTCCGACCCAGTCGAATTCTGAACTTTTAGAAGAGTGTTCCTGGGATTTAATGGTAGATCATTCATGTTTTGCCTATTCAAGTGGTAACTACTACATGGATATTTACAACCCCAACTTTTTAATTGCCCACTAAACCCACTTTTATTATTTCTCCCCTGCGGCGAGGATTTTTGTGGTTCTTGATGTCATCTCTTCATTTCAAATCCGAGCGGTTTGTTGTCAATCAGGGCGTAATCCTCTGCCTTCCCATCTGCTAGAAGTGTGGTCGGTCATCAAGGAAGTATCATGGTAGCGCCTCCTCGTACGCGGTGATTATCGCCTCAGCCTTTAATGTACCCTCCTCGGCTAGACTCCTGGCTGAATGTGACCGATCGCAATTGGGTTTTCCTCGTCTCGCCACTTTGATATGGATAGCTCCACCCGGATTAGGAACTCTGCCTTGAATCTGCCCTGTTCGCTTCTATCAGCAATCTTTTGACGATGTCTGTTACGAACCCCTATACACTGCCATTCGCAGGCCAGTAATGTCCGATCCACATGCTAATCTTTCCATGAGCGGCAGTTTATTTCTTCTTAAAAGCTAGACAATTCACATTCATTTTGTTTTTTTCAAAAGAAGGAGTTTTTGCTTGCCGCTAGCCGTTTTTAATATCTGACTGCTTATTTTATAATCATAAACTGAATACTATACAGTCTCTCAATTTGTGATAAAATTCCCCAGAAAATTTATTATTACTTGCTATGATATTCCTCCAGGGGCGCTTAATAAAACAATTTATTTATTTAGGTTATAAAGCCCGTGTTCAAATGATTTAAAACGTACTTTGATTCCGTCTGGGAGATGAGACGACACAACCTGAAAAAGGCTTTCCTACAGATTTTTCGTTCATTGTACTTCACCTGGGGTCACCCTCCGACATAACATCAGCTACTACTGTCTACCCGGAAGGTGTATGACGACATACTTCATGTTACATTTGAATGCCAAGATTACTTTCTATGCGCGTCTGTCTTATGCCCTGGGCACGTATTCAGCACTCTTCATATTTTGGTATTTTGCGCGGTTTCCTCCTACCATTTGGACTTCAGACTTTGCCGGCTGTATGAATTTCGGCCAACTTTCTACACACTAACTTTCCGATTCGCAGTTCAGCCTTGAGAGGTGGGTGTTGCACTTTTATCGTTTTGTTTTAGACCTCAGTGAGTTCTCGGTTTGTCTGCTGCCATCATCCTAGTCACTCTTTTCTAGATTTACGCTGACGAACTCAACACTTAACTTGGGATTTATGTCCATGCTGAGTGCAACGGAGGAGCTGAAATAAATATAACAAATAGTTCACGTTTAATAAACGAATGCTCTTCTTTCGCCATACTTGACATTTCTTATTTTGTCGTTTGTGATCTCTACTGTCTCCGAGCTCATTTTGGAGGAGCCCACCCCAATATAACCAGACCTAGACCGTTTCGAAATTGAATGGCTAGTGGCACACTATGAAAATGATAACTTGTCAACCTCTGTGCGGATAAAGATTGTAGAATTGAATTTTTCTTAGCTTTTTCAAAGCGAAAAATGATCCGTAGGATGGTCTTTGGTGCGCTTGTTTATGTGGAGCTACGATGACCGCGACAAGCCACCACACCAGAAGAAATGGTAAAAGCACGTTTGAACAATTTAGAGCAAACAAAAAGAAATCAAGACTATGGAAAATGGTCAAATTGTAAAAAGCACACAAACAAATGCGCAGGAAAGTGTGAAAGTTGCCAATAAGATTTTAGTAGACTGAAAGCCTGGCGCTAAGTGCGAAATCCAGTTTGACAGGCTTTGCGTTTGTTTGCATTTAGAGTTCCGGCTGGACTGCCACTCGCAGAGGTTGGTGAAATACACAGCAGGCGATACGTAACCGCTGGCAAGCCTAAGTAACCGTACATAGCGGACAGGCCAAACTTTAGTAACTTGAAGCAATTTGTGCTGAGAATAAACAGTTTTCTCTTCTGTCCTTTCCTTTTAAGAGCATACGGTCGCATGCTGTATGTCCTCGAAGCAAAAACATGAAATTTTCCGAATACTTCAAAGTAACGGATCACGCCGCTGCCTTGTCTCCTAATGGACTCTATGTGGCATATGCGAATCAGTTCCGGCTTATTATCCAGGACGTGCGTACAGTAGCGATCATCAATGTTTGCCGTTGTGCAGATACGATATCGGACATTCATTGGTCACCGGACTCTTCTCTGGTTATGTGTATAATGCGCAAGAGAAATTCTATCCAGGTTCTTAGTTTAATTTTCCATATTTCGAGCTAGGTTTGGCCCGCTAGTCCTTCAAATTGGAATTGCAAAATCGACGAAGGATCAACTGGTCTCATTGACGCATGTTGGGCTGCGGACAGCCGCCACATCCTAACAACTTGTGATTTTTATCTACGAATTACCGTTTGGTCTCTCTCAAGTACGAGCGTGTCTTATATGAAATATCCCAAGGTATTTTCGTCCGTGTGTCTCGAATGCGCGGTTCCCGTTTTTTTCCGTGATGTCCCGTCTTCTACACATATAATGAGGCACAAATAGAATTTTTAGTGCTTATTTGTTGAAGCAAATGATGAACTCATGAAAACCATACGGAGGACTGCGGTACACACCAGACGAAGGTACCAGGTTGGAGGCAGTGTAGCGGCCGAGGACATCAAGGGTAGCACACACCCAAGTAGCGAAACACTCGAAAGAGATCCTGGCTACCGTTGATATGAATAGGGCTGTTAGTAAGTCACAATGCTCATCCGCACATAAAGGAAGAAGAAACGTCAAGTGGGCGAGAGCGTATAATGGGCAGAGGTGGGAATTCGAAACGCATATAATAATAGTTTATAGTACAAGCAGAACGAGTTACAACTGTTGAGTAACCTGTCTGGATGGAGAGTCGATACAGACATGCCAGCTAATTAACTGGTGGGGAGCGCAGCGCTGTCGGCAACTGCGGGGAAGAGCCGAGGGGGGTGCCGACGTAGAAAGAGGGAGAACGATACGTGCGTCACGGTACGTTGCGGGAAGAGGGGTCGGCGGTAGTGAGAGGAAAACACACCGGCCATCTTCACCAGCATGCAGTTACGCCAACTCCATCCTATGTCCGCGCGTTGAAAAGTGTTTCTTCACTCAAACAACCCTACCGAGGTCATGGGGCATTACAGCAGCTGCAGGCGCTGTAACCTTCGTCCCTTCCAGTTGACCGCAGTATTTTACGCATTTGTTAGATCCTTGCCGAACCACCTTTTGAGGAAGAAACAGACCAAAGTGAAGCTAAAATAAGGCAGGACGAAGGGTTGATCACTTTTGTGAATGATATCCAACCTCCTTGAATTTCTCCCCTTAGTGGCCCGTTAGATAAATACAGTGATTTTAATTCCGTCCGATGTTGTCTTATTCGGGCTTCTGCGCCTACTTCCTATGTAATTAACCTGGTCACACATGTCCGCGGTCGTGTGATTTAATCCGTAGACCTAGTGACTGCGTCGACCTAAGGATAAAAAATAGTTCAGGAATTGCTGTACATCTCGGAACAAGGAGTCACACCTTTGACCTTGGGACAGCAATAAGAATTTGTACAAAATTGGAATGGGAAGTGACGAGCAGAAATCGCTTTGAGCGTGGGTTGAGAACTTGCTGCATCCATGGAATCTTGTGTTTCCGTTCCATATCACCGCCTGATTTGGAAACTTGAGGACTTTCAGTCTGTGAAATCGACTCGTGCGTTTAGATCATGCAGCCGACTCAACTTCTGCCCTGTCTACGGAATCCGTGAGATGTTTGTTGGAAACTGCCGTGCGGACCCCTATCTTAATTTGGACCTCAACTGCTGTTAATCCGGTTCCTCACTTACAAGTTTTGACACGATTTCCTACGCGGTAGTCATCCCAACACGGTTATACCGTACGTTGCGTTGCGTCTTGACATCCCCGGATCAAGCTCAAGTGCCGGCGCGATTTAAGTCCGACATACATGGGCATTTAACGCCTCATTTCTATTAGCGTTATTAATGTCTGCCTCTAGCTTGACCTAAAAGCCTCTACAGAACGCCAAATGTATCAGAACTCGAGACAAGTAAAACGAAAAGATCCGCTTAGACATACTCTGGTTAAGGCAGAACTACTGGCTTGCTTGTCAAAGTACTTCTAGACTGATGTGAACAGTTTTTTTTCTCATAACCGAAAATAGGGACATACGTAGTACTAGCAAACCAGGCCTTTCACGTTTACTCGAATTCCTAGAAGTCCTGACCAGCCCTTTATTTTCTAGGACTTTGTCGCATTGAGTTTTGTCGGCCCTTTAGGTGAGTGGTCTCTGGAAAAAATGTTCTCCGCCCCCCTGGAGCACACCCATAGCAGCTGCAAACTGTCTAAATTCATGTAATTCTACGTCGCACATTCCTTCTTTTCCTCCTTCAGGCTTGCCCCAAGAATCTAGCTTTCTCACCTGGCGGCCGGTACCTCTGTCTGCTCGAGCGCCGCGAGTTGCAGGATTGTATGAGCATTTTTGATTGTCAATCAGAATGGCGCCTGGTCGTCAACGTCCAGCTGCCCACCAAAGACTCATGTGGTCTAGAGTGGTCCCCAGACGGGCGTTACATTGCTGTCTATGATTCATGCCTACACGACACTGTAGCCATATTCACTGCCGACGGACGTCATCTGCACACCTGCTCGCTGTCTGAGGGTGTGAGTTATCATCTAGGAGTGAAGTCAATCGCGTGGTCCCCCTCCGGCCAGCTTCTCGCAATCGGCGGGTGTGTTTTCGCCATTTTTGCATTTTATCTCACTACCGTTCTGAACGCAGTCGAGACGATCTTCCAAATAGCCTTGTAGTATATTCGCAGACGTTCATGGAGCCTTACCCTGGCTTGAGGCCATCAGACTGTGCAGCGCTTAAAGTCTAATGAAAAGTATGAGTGGTGAAGTTGATTTGGCGCGGCAACGAATACGTTAGATGCTGGACGGGATGCTGATCTCTCTGTGCTGTTTTCTGTCCCATTATTTTGTCGTCGGCCCAAAGGCCTTGCTTCGCCGTAGCGGTAGCATTGACAGGATTCTGCCAAATGCTTTTGTGCTTCAACAGTGGACACATCCGTCTATCTTTGAAGACAGAGAAATGCAAAGAGATACACAGCGAACGGAGTGCGTATAATGGGGGAAAACTGGTATTGCCTTTCATCAGGAGAGGGTTAAATTCTATCTCACAGGGAACGTGCAGACCCTATAATATCTTTGTTTGAACTACTGTCAGACGGGACGTTCGGCCGCATTTAGCTAGGGCTCCTTCATCGAGTAAACTTTGCAGTCTGCGCCATTTCTTATCTGTTCAGGTTCCTTTTCTTTCAAATCAGGCAACACAACCTCGAGGTTGGATTCGAAGCCAACAGTGCCATTAAGTGCGGATAACTAATGCCTACTGGCATCTCATGCACTAGAACTTGTCGCACTTGTTTTTCGGGAGCCACAAAAACCCAATCAAATCTATTCTTTTCCATCATCTCACACTTCTCCCCTACCCCACGTCTCATGCCTCCCGTTACTTGTTTGGACATTTAAAACATTTTCTATTCTTTACAACATCATCCTTGCCCTGATTAACCCCATAGATTCGACCAGAAGTGTCGTATTCTGAATCACGCAAACTGGTCCTGTCTGATGATGCTGCAACACCCCCTGTCAAAACCCATCGATCCTCATGTGGGTCTTAGTCCGACAGGCGAGGTCCTGGAGTCAACCCCGAATTTGGACTCAAATCATTCTTACCGTGTGGCTATCTACCAGGAGGGGGGCAGTGAGCAATCTGCCGCAAATCCCCTTTCAGCTACGCCGGCCGGAGCGGCAGGCTGCAATTACGAGGTTGTCTCCAAACCCATCCAGATTCCCAGTTTAAAGCCGGACCCAAAGAAACCTAACCCTAAGGTAACTACGTTCTTTTTTCTTAATTTTTTCCTGGCCTTGGCGATGGTACTTTGTGATCCTCCATTGCTTTTATTTCTTCAGGAATTGATCACCAAGCTAGCACGGCGTGTAGGAACTGCGGACATTACAAGATTGCGCAAAACTAGAAGGAAGATCAGTGTACTTTCCAAGAGCGCGCAAGCCCTGCTTGCGCCATAAACTAGAAGGGGCTTATGGCTCTGCCAGTGATGGGCAAAGGAGTCGTTTCCAGGCGTCGCAGTCGTCGTGTTCAGTAGCACTCCTGCCTGATGCCACTTAACTTGAACAAGTCGACAATTCTAACTATCTCGAGACGAAATTGTTGCCGAAGTATAGATGACACAGTCTCCCTGAGTCACGATATGTCAGTCCTCATCAAAATCTACTTTTATCGAACATTAGTCAGGTCATTCCTCCTCTGCCGCTGTGAACGCGAGGCTGTGCCGGCATTAAACGAGCGAAAGCTGAAGGTTTTCGGCCACCGTTACCGGAAAACAGTACTTCGAACGAGGTACACAGCCTTCTTCCTCACTTAATATAACTTCCTTGCGGGGACATCCAGAGAAGATAATGCAGTAGTTTGTGCGGCCCCGTTTATAGCTAACGAAATTAAGTCGAAGTGAGCCTCCACACAATCTCTCATGGTATGGACTTACGGAATTTCATTTTCGCTGCGAAGGCAAGATAGAGAGAGAGGGTAGAGCTCGCAATATTAGTCCTCAGGTTTGAAGGAGCAATATCAGGGCAGCACTGAGACGGGATGGATGGGGCATAATGGTCAGCTGCCTAAGTACAAGCTCAGAATGGTATTGCCGACAATGACAAGGGAGACCGGAATAGTCATTTCTACCTTATTAGCCTTCGTCAGTCAGTCTAACCCAATCTGGGGCTCGATCCCGCGACTTGCTAGTTAGATGTCCAAAGTCTCTAACCACTGGGCCATGGGCCTGTTGCCTATATCATGCGCCGCTGTGCGGCTGCTGGTTGGGCTCGAGAGAGAGAACCCGCAAGGCACAGTGGGACGAGTGAGTTCCGTAGAAACGATTGGTAAGCGCCCCTCTACCATTATTACAAGCTCACCTTGACTGTAGTGAGATGTAATTGCGCATCACTGTTCCCACCCCTCCTCACAGCTCTAATGCGCTTCGGGTGATAAGATAGATTCAAGACACGGTGGCTGCGCGGGCATCTTACTACAACGTACTGCTTTTTTAAGGATATTCGCCAAACCAGGCTCAGCATTCATACCAACCCACTGGCAGTCTTCAAAACTATCACTGCTAAACGCTGTGGGCCTTTATTACTGTCTCTGTGACCCCTCACTTTGTAGTTGACCTGCATCTCTTGTCTCATCCTGTCGAATTTTTTACAGCCCTGGAAGCTATGCTTGTGGAAGTCTCTGCGACCCCCTACTTTGTAGTTGACCTGCATCTCTTGTCTCATCCGCCTGTTCAACCTCTTGCCAGCCCCACGCTAGTCCTGTGGAGTGCGGATATATCAGTGCTCTAATAGCATTAACTTCAAATGGTAAATCATTTAATATGGTTAATGCACACAGAAATAGCTCCAACACAGTGAGCATTTTTGAAAATGCGATTTCCAGATAGTGCAACTGAACAGGGTGATGCGGATACCGGGGGTGGCCTTCATTTCGCGTCTCACTTTTTGAACGCCATATGCGGCTGCTTGTCATTAGAGACGGAGGAGGCGGGTGACGCTTCTACGTGCTTCGGATTACGTCCCTTCGCTTCTATGGGCCGTATTTGTAGTAATACTTGACGGCACTGTTGGTACTGCGTAAATGTTTGTGGCTGCAGTTGGGGACGCTTACTTCCTTCGGTAGGAAAATGTTCCTTTTGGCATTTCCAACCAGAGCTCACGGACCGTAGTCCTTCGGTCATCCGAAAGCTAGACTGGTCCCAAGGCGACTCTCGGATTGACTGTCCGGGGAGGTTGGCATCGTGTGTGTGACCTGGTGAGGTTTTCCGCCCGTGGGGTCTGTTTGTAGTCACATAGGCTCGCGGCAGGTTGATTTGCGAGCCGAACCCCTCGCAGCTGCGCCATGCAGCGGCAAAACATCGGCGAAACACGCGTGTATGGGCTTTTGGCTAGTACCTGTGCTGTTAGTATGGTATCACCTTACGCTAAAGTACACTACTAGCTGCCTGTTGGCAGTTAATGAATATTACGCGGTTAGCCGCTTTGGCTGATGGACTTTGACCCAAATATTCATGTATAAAATTCTCGGTCTGAGTCTATAGACCTTGAATAAACTGAAACTACTCCAAAAGTGAGTGTGTCGGTTTTTTTCTCTACATTTTACAGATTGGTGTCGGCCTCTGTCTTTTCTCACCAACCGGTCGTTATTTGGTTACCCGGGTTGACAACGCTCCCGGGACGCTGTGGATTTGGCGGGTAGGCCTTCGTTTCTCCCTCGCCTCCCTTCTTACTCACACATCGGGTCCAGTTTCATCCGCTGCCTGGGACCCTCAGTCTACAGCCCGTCTAGCACTGTGCATTGGAACAAATGTGGTGTTCATGTGGACACCTCAGGGTTGTCTGGCGGTTGAGGTGAGTTTATATCACCCCCCTCCCCTTCTCCTTCATTCTTTTTTGTCTTTACAATCGCTGAAACTGCGCATTTACGCCTCCGGCGTCAGGACTTTAAGGCAGGTAGTAGGTCGCGATGTCAGCAATAATTTTGCTAATGTACAGTAGGTGGGCTAACTCCATGAAATGTCAACCGAAATTACGAAATGCATTTTCGTTTTGAAAGGATTATTTAAGTAGGCTTGTAAAACGAGTCTGCCTGCAACATAATTCTGTAATATGTCAGTTACGTCAGGATGCCGCCTTCGAATGAACTTCATTCCGGTTGCATGCAAAAACTACACTCTGTAAAAAGCGACTACGTACGCGGCATGAATTTTTCTCATTGATTTTCGATGCCCCCAAAAGTCCAATTATATTTCATGAGGAGCATGCATACAAATATTCATTCTTTTGCTCATTCGATAGATAATTACGTCTTATTCTAATTTTATACTCGAAGGAGGGACATAATTCGGTTTTAAAAAAGTTTCTGATTGTGGGACTTCTAAATACCGTGAAATGGCCGTTCATAAATCGTCATGCCTCTGCATTTACCAATGTGGCTTGTAAAGTTAACAATATGGATCAAATCCACTGCTAAATTTTATGAACGCTATATGGTCTCCCTTTATTACCCTAGAGAAATGTGTCGTTTTCCGTACGCGGAAAATATACGGCTTGTAGTTTGGAAAGCCCAAATCCAAGTATGACAGTAGAGCGGGTTCAAAATTATTCGGGAATCGGAAAGCTTTTTTAAAACCGCATTATGTCCCTCCTTCGAGTATAAAATTAGAAAAAGACGTAATTATCTACCAAATTAACTAAAGAATGAATATTTTTATGCTTGTTTTCCATGGAATATAATTGAATCTGTAAGGGCATTGAAAATCAATGAGAAAAATTCATGCTACTTAAGTAGTCGTTTTTTACAGAGTGTAGTTTTTGCATGCAACCGGAAGGAAATCCATTCGAAAGCCGGTATTCTGAGGTAACTGAAATATTATAGAATTATGCTGCAGACTGACTAGTTTTACAACCCTACTTAATTAATCTTTTCCAAAGGAAAACGTATTTCGGAATTTCAGTAGACATTTCATGAGTTAGCCAACCGACTGTACGCCCATCCATGTTACCCCTGGCAACGAATAACGCTGGACGGGGAGTCAGCAAAGCCGGCGGAAATTGGCAGCAAGGGCTCTGTTAAACCCTTCCGACTGCATTACTCTGCCTGATATCCATATTGTTCTCCCTCAACCTAATCTTCCGTTTCGATTTACTTTTTTTTGCGGTAGGTGACGTAACCCGTAAATTGTACGCGAATTGACGAAAAATCTCTACTCAATCAGAAACAGTGTATCGAACATAATATTACGTTGGTTAGAAATAACATCTTTTTGAAGAGGATTTCCCATGCCCATAGTTGATGTAGGCCCCCCGGCGACAACGGCGTCTGCTGCTTGTCTCAAGACGTTATGTAGATATCAGTGAGTACTTTGTAATTTTCACTGTTTCAATCGATTGCCGAAGCAGGTGGGTTTAGTCGCTCATGTTTGTCAAAACTATCAGAATAAGACAGCTTTTGGAGACCGCCTGTGTGATGAATTATCGAGCATTCTTTTGATGCAGATGGAGGTTGGGACCGTACTTGTAAGCTTACCCAAACATGTAACCTAATCGCCAATGAACAACGAAAGCATGCACTTAATATGCTTTTGGTCAATTCTAAAACCACTTCTAATGAGTCACCCTCAAAAGATGCCTTACTGGGATATGTCGCGTACTTCATCTTTTTCCAAAGGACATTTGAGGGAGACATTGAAACGTTCTACACGCTTATTCACTTTTCTTAAAAAGTACTGGTAGTTCTCCTATCGCGGACGAAGAGCCTCACTTTTTCCATGTTAGAACTACTTTTATTATCTTTTCTGGCCTTTAGACTCCGCTCTACAATTCTAAATGCTCTACGTAGTAGCTGTATAAATACCAAAATATTACTCAAACTGCCAATATCCTGTTCTTTTGGTCCCCAAATTACGTATTAGTGGAAACTTGACTGCGTAAAACTATCTTGAAATGGCCGCATAATGGCAGACCTTTTCTCGCTTACTTGTGGTACATTTGCATATGCCCGGAAAAGAGGGCTGTGTCAACCCAATAGATTGCCTGTAGACACCGTTACTGATTGTTGGGGCATAAAGTCATGCAGATTTGCAAATCATTTTTTAAGAAAGAAAAACCTCTAGTTTTCTGAAACTTAGCATACTTATTAACATTCTGCTTCACCTGATTTACGCAAAACTGAACATCAATTTCCAAATTTGCGAAAATTTTTCCGGTAAATCTTTCCCGTTTAGATTAATGCCTTTGGTAGAAAAACGCTCAGATGCACAAATTTTACCTAGGACAACTATTAATTTAGAAATTTGCCTGAATATGAGGTAACGTTAATTCCCGCCCAAATTTACAACAGTCCCTTGGCAAAATTACTTAACAACAGATTTTGAATGAGAAAAGGAATTTTTTAACAATGCGTTAGGCGAATAAGTAAAATGCCGAACGTGTGAAGTGCCCCAAAATGATCTTGTGGATTTACGTTATAGCGTTTTATGAATTACATCTCCTACGGTTTCTGTTTCTGACTGCCGGATTGGGTTACAAGTAGGCCTGTCAGCTGTCCCGTCAGGACATTTGTTGGCTCTGCTGACGATGATTCTTTTCCATCCAAAATTCTGTTTGTTCCTAGGTCGGGACGCACTTTTCCGTGAGGTCATTGAGTTGGAACCTCTCCGGGGACGCCTTACTGCTCAAATCCTCGGACGAATTCTGCCTTTGCTTTCTGGACCTCGACAGCACATCTGGGGACGAACCATCTGGACTGGATGAGTTCTGGAGAGCACCAACCAGTCGTCGGGTAAGGCACCTCATCGACGCAACCGGCGACCTCGCTTTGACCTCTGACAGACCAGATGAAGCCTTTCACCAGGACGCGGTGATGGAAGACGAGACTGACACCTCCGACATGCCTAGATGGGCTCGTGACGGTGATGCTGATAGGCTGCGCGAGAAGGAGAATCGCCCGGCCAGATCAATATCGGCGTCATCGCAGTGCAGCAAGTCGCCGCCGACAAGCCTTAGGTCAGGATGGAAGTTCCCAGTCACTACGCCTGCTTTCCACAGGGGAGAAAAGACTCTGGCCGCAAAGAAATAGCAGTTGTGACTCCTTTTCGTTTTCGCAGCATTTGTTTGTCCCTTTTCTGTTTTTTGTATCTTGTGCATTTATTTTTCACCCTTTCGGGGCTATTTTGCGCACCTTGTGATCCTTTCACTGCATTTATACTCTCATTTGAGTGCACTGCAGCTCTTTATATTTACACAGAACTATATCATCTACTTATCTGATTTCGGTAGGAAGTTTTGTGTAACTCCAACGCGAGGTATGCGTTTGAACGCCTCGAAGTCTTGGGGGAGGATTTTCAGCGAAACGGTATTTTTCGATTGACTGGCATATCTAACCCGTCCTCGACTAGGGATGTTGGCATTAAGGTAAAAGTAAACTCCACACAGGCTTTAGCCATTTCTATCTTTGGGATAATGCAAACGCCGCCGAGTTTCCGGCGCCTGAACTTAACGATTGTTGGTTGAGAGATGGAAATTAGCAGTCCGGGTTTTCTTGGCGTCATAGAATCACTTTGGCTTATTAAGCGTCTCAGCCCTTCTTGGGTCTAAAGATACTGCAGCGAGATGAATTTGTTGACCGAGGCAAATTACCCGGCTGTGTGATCATCAGTAATGTGAACCTCATCTGACTCCCCTGGTCTATTTTCGGAAGACACTAGGCACAAGGCAGTACTCGGTAGGACAGCTGGACGAACCAGATCCACTGCCCATGGTTCATGGTATGAGAAAGACAGTTTGAGACGCTCATCGTTATGGATGAACAAAGAACTTGTTATTTTCAAATTCAACAGCGTGTGCAGGACACGGCACGTGCGAGAAATATGCACCGAACGCAGAATTACGCTCCATGGGTCTCGCAGGTAGATATGGGCGTAAGTTTCAGAGTAGAAGTTCACAGCAGAATAGTTTAACGGGGACATACTGCCTAACTGATTACAGTCGTTATTATGGTGACAACCATAGTCGGGACAACGGTCTGCACACCCAAGGCGAAGTCTTGGTGGCTGGACTCCAATAACCGTTACTAAGGCTTTAGACGCATGGTATCACTTGGAGATTGAGGTCAATAATTATTTTCTCGACAGGGTTTGATTCAGGTTGGGTGCCCAACGCTCCTTCATCTGTGGGGATATTGCGGAGTCGGTCGAAATTCCGGCTGAGTTAGAGCCACAGTCTTCCGCATCTGATCCAAACTTTAGTCCCGATGAATATCAGCGTTGAGCCTAGTGAACCAGGACTTAACATTTAAATGTAGAGCGTTGACCTGAGACGGGACCGGCTCCGCGAGTTGTCTACCGTTTCCTTAGTGTTCGTCCGCTGTTGGTGTTGGGCTGTAGAGGTTGAGATCAATGCATCGGGCGAACTTGATTGGACAGATACACTGATTCAATTTCTAAATAGTCGGCGCAAACATTACTTTCACAGCCACTAACCAACCGGCCAAGTTAGGGTCACCATTAACCGCATTTGATCTGAACTTTAGTTCCGACGAATATCGGCGTGGAGCCTAGTGAACCACGACAACATTTAAATTTAGAGCGTCGATATGAGACGGGGCCGACTCCGCGACTTATTTACCGCTTCTTTCGTGTTCGTTCGTTGTTGGTATTGGGCTGTAGAGATTAAGACTAAAGCACCGGGGTGAACTTGATTGGACAATTATCGGCCGGTGAGCCTAACGTGCATTTGTTGCAAAGTCATGGAGAAAATAGTCAAAAAATCCATAATGAAGTTCCTTGAAGAAAATAATTTCTTTGCTAGTTCTCAGCATGGCTTTCGACGAAATCACTCCTGCCTAACTAATATGCTTCATTAAACGGAACAGTGGTCTCGCTCGTTAGACGCAGGAACAAAGGTCGATATCGTTTACATAGATTTCAAGAAAGCCTTTGATAGTGTTCCACACCACCGGTTACTTTACAAGGTCCGAGAGTCAGGGATAAGGGGAAACCTATTA